>PVJH01004319.1:0-14734 GCA_004026705.1 Nesogale talazaci
AGTTAGCTAAACTATAAAGCAGTATAAATTGTTCGGTGCAACTCACTTGCAAGAGGCAGTCCTTTAACACTTAGCAATTCAGGCTATCTGGTCACAAGCAGCAAACAGCAGAGCAGATCACCAACAGTCAGCCAGATGACAGAGCCCAACAGTCCCAGTTCAAGAGATGCATAAACCAGGAGCATGGCGAAGCAGTGCTCGAAGGAACCCCAACTCACAGCTACACAGTCCATAGTTAGATGTCCCATTGGAAGTGGTCCTTGGAGGTCAAGGCACAAGATCAACAAGGTAGCTGGCTTGTATGAAGGGCCAAAAACAAGAGGTCAAGGCGGGGCTCACAGAGCCTCTTCTATCTCTGCCCTTCAATTGATCTCCTGTGTTCATTGGCCACATTGTCACAACAGACCTACCTATCTTCTTTGTCCATATTGGCACAAGCTTCCCCATCACAACTGCAAACACATTCTCTAAGTAATATTCTTTTCTTACTTTTACTTTAGCTGCCTTATTTTAAAACAGTCCAATTTTAACAGTGACTACAGAGGAATATGCTGGACCAGTCAATTTTAAGGCAGAGAGGTAGACACAACTGTTCTCAGTATAATAAAGATGCAATCTTGCTAGATTTTCATGAAAGATACTGGGTGGTCATGAGAAGTTATTTGAAAGATATTATTTTGGGGTGGGCATCACTGCCCCATGGTGGTAGTGGGAGCTACACAGCCTTGTTCCCGGATAGCTGCTGCTGGATCTGAACTGCCAAGTCAACAGGCTGCAGTCCCGCACTCAACCACTACGCCACCGGGGCTCAGCCATTTGAAAGATATTTTAAGGAAGTTAAATTTGTGTTGATGAATATCATCATTGGAACTTTGGAGCCAAGGAATTTACTTTTTCTTCCCGACAATCCACCTGCCTGTTTATTCTCAAGGGTTTCAAAGGTTGTCCTAAAAGAATTTCATTGGAACACATTGCCTTACCTTGCCTATGTCCCTGATCTTGCCCCTTCAGACTTCTTTTTGTTCCCAAACTTAGAAAATATTCTAAAGGAATATATATATATATATATATATATATATATATATATATATGCTTTAGGGATACCAGCAGTGCTATTTCCATATTGTATAAGTTAAAAAGGACAGAATTCTTGAGGAAGGAGTAAGAGAAATGGAAACACAGGCGTGTTAGTTCGGGTAGACTAGAGAAACAAATTAAACACACATATGTATATAAGGGAGACATTTATAAGCAAGAGGAATGGAACATTGAGAAAGCATCCCAACCCAGTCCAGTCGAAGCCCACAAGTCTTACATAAGTGCGTATGTCCAATACCAATCTTTAAGTCTTCCTAATATTCACAAGGCACTTGCAATAACATCAAATGCTGGACAATCACAGGCCAGTGGAGAGAAAGTCTTTGGATCCAGTGTCATTGTAAGCATCTCAGCGCTGGCAGGGGTCTCCAGAAAGCTTTTCAGACTTCAGAGGTCTGGTTCTGTCAGGGTTGGTTCATATGGCTTCTCTTCCAGGATGTCTCACAGAGAGTCAGCTTTGTTTTTTGTCAGTAGAGCATCTCTAAGGGAGTGAGAAGTGAGTTTCTCACTTCCAAGAGGGAAACACAGCCAGCTTACTCAGAATTCTCAGGAGAAAGCCATGCCCACAAGAGTTATCATTGACTATCTCCAGATTGACAGGGTAGACTTCATACCTACACTCTTAATCCTCAAATTGACAGTAAATTAGGTGATGGCCACAACATTCTTCATAAATGTATAGACCTAAGGGGAGATTATGCTGAGAATCAGTAGTTTCACATTTTACTTTTTTTTAAGAAAGTTTTCTATGGTTTCATTGCAACTTTTTAAAAAAATCATTTCATTGGTGACTCACACAACTCCTTTATTTAAAATCATTTTATTGGGGACTCATACAACTCATCACAATCCACACATCCATCAGTTGTATGCCTAGCACATTTGTACATTTGTTGCCATCATCATTCTAAAACATTTCCTTTCTACTTAAGCCCTTGCTATTAGCTCCTCATTTTCCCCCTCCCTCCCCACTCTACCTTCTCTCATGAACACTTGGTAATTTATAAATCATTGCAATACTTTTTAATCTTTATTATTTTTATTTTATATTATAGGCACATTTGGGACTTTACATATAATTAATTTTTGCTCAGATTCTTAACACCTGCCTTTCAGAGTAGATAAGCCACCTGAAACTCCTTTTGAAAGATGTAGGTTCATGCAGTAAATAAACAGAAATACTTTTAGTAACCTAGTGTTATCAAGTGGATTCCAATTCATAGCATCCCTATGATAGAAGAGACCAACTTCTACTTCGTGTAAATTGTTACAGGATCAGATATCCTCATCTGCTTTCCAAGGAGTGGCTGGGAGGTTTGAACAAATTATCTTGTTGATAGTAGTCCATTGTTGAACCCCAAATGCCACTAGGGCATATTTGTTTTTAGGACATGTGTCCAAAGCTTCCCAAAATGATCATGTACACTCATACCACCCACATGGGAGATTTAGATTGTGTTAGATATTCAAAATATTCCATAAAATTTAATCATGTTTCCTAATTCTTGTTAGTTAAAAGCATCTTTCCATCCAGCTGGGTTGTTTTATTTGTTTTGTTTTGTGGAGTGAGGAAATGACTAATCTAGTTAATTATTAACAATAATAACAATTGGTTATCTGGGTTAACTGTATATGCTTTCATTATGAGTCACGACAGACACACACACATAGGCATCTTTATCTATATCCTGAACACTCCCAAAGAAAATAAGTCATCTTTCATGTTCTACTAAAAGTCCTCACAGAAGGTAAAAAGAACAACCAATACATATTCATAAATAAATAAAATTAGAAGTCAGTGTTCTGAAAAAAGGAGTGCTTGAAAAACACCATGGTTTTAAGCTTTACAGAACATATCATTGTACTCAGTGTAGGAGGTGAAGACAAGAGGCAATTTATTCTGCAGCTGGTTTCGAAATAAACACAGCGACGCAAGATAAGGAGTGAAAAAGGGATAAATCCACTGGTAACACACTTGATGGACAGACAGGCTGCCATTAACAATGCTGTTGCCTTTGTAAGTACAGAGTGATGTGGAGATACCCTGGCATTTATACTGTAGACATGGTCCTTAAAGATTTCACACCTCCAATCCCTTGGAATTATCAGCTATCTCCAGCCTGTCACTCATCCCAGCAATCTTAGATTTTTAGCTTGCAGGCCAGGCAGATTATTGACAAAGCAATCCAGGGTGATATAACACACCCTGACAAACAACAGTGAGGGGCTTGTGTTTACCGCTTTCACTGTACCAATTCAGCTAAATTAATTCTTAACACTGAGTGTAAACTTGCTCTTGATTACCATTCACTCTCTAGCAGTGTTGTTTCACTCCAGAGCTTGGGCTCAAGCAGACATGGAATAGAGCCCTCTGATGGAAGTGATTTAATATGGTGGGGACTAATAGGAGCAAAGAAGCTATCTGTTGGCACAGCAAGAGTGCTAATGAGGACATCAATATTATATACATAAAAAATCTCCCTGCGTTAGGGTTGAGTTAAGAGTTTGGCTTAAGTATACTCAAGTAGGAGCTTTCTAAATTAGGTCGGCCACTCTGTCCTTAATTCACCCCTGGATCTACAGAAATGGAACCCACACAACTTTTAGATTACGCTCCAAATCTAAAAAGTAAAGGCAACAGAATAACAATAAAACAACAGGCAAGAAAAAATGATTAAATGCAGTTGATGCTGGGAATGTGTGTGTGTGTGTGTGTGTGTGTGTGTGTGAAACTGTGTGTAAAATCACGGTTTGCCCAAAGACAAATTCAGAATTGAATAATAAAACCTGAGAGTACAGAGGATGAAAAATAGCAAGACGTTTTGAAGGAAAAGCATTGATACACTCTTAATTTTAGCTTAAAGTTTTTTTTCTGAACATTGCTAACATTTTAGACTTATTTCTTAGACTAAGTTAATTTTGAAAATATGCTGCCTATTAAACTTTTAGAACATAAGTACCATGTGGAACTGTTATGTTGAAATATTTTCTCTGGTCTCATAGTTTGCCTTGTTCAAGCTAATTTTAATAGCATTAGACTAAAATTCACATGTTTTTAATGGAAATCCTTATCCTTCCATAATTATATAAAGATCTTATGTGCTTCAAGTGTTCTTGAAATATTTTAGGATATGTTTTTATTTATGGGATTGCCTAAAATTCATAATTAACTTGACTGGTTTTCATCAAACCTAAAAGTTGAGCATAACATGTAGAAATAGAGAACTAAAAAAATCATGGACTTATTTTGCTACAAATTACTATTTTTATGTACAATTTATAATGCTTAGTTAATTTTTTTAGTTAACAAAATAATATTTCAAGTAAAAGAAATAAGTGACATTGACATGTCAACACTTTTGATTTTCCTATTCTATTTATTATTTAAAGGAATACAGAGACTTTGTCAGTGTTTTTGATTCGGGAATGTAGTTCTTTTTTAAAATCCAACCTAGATAAACACTCATTCTCTCACTTTGATGTTTTTCTTCATAAGTGCCACATATTTTGCCTCTTCATTTATTTCCTGCCACCATACCTCACTCTGCACAATCAAGCCCTTACTTATACAGAGATTTCAATCGAACTTTGTATCCTCAAATCCATTCCTATACAGAACTTTTTATCTTTGCACACCCAAGCCCATACCTACCGAACTGGAAAAAGTCACCATCTTCACACTGGAATGAAAATATAATATGCTACACATAGCTTATAGCTTTTTATATTGCTTTATTAGTTTTCACCATGACACACATAACCTCCCCAAACTAGCTCATTTATTAACCTTTTATGTTTGTTGCTTATTTTCCCTCACAAGGATATGTGTTTCACAATAATTGGGTCTGCGTTGTCATTGAAATTTTATCTCTTTTGAGTGTAGAAAAGAAAAAATAATAAGTATAGAAGACTGGTTGTGATACTTTCTTGAGGCTTTATAGGTAATGTATGTATATGGTAAATATAGTGGGACTATAATTTTATATGATTAATAGCCTGCCTATAACAAAAAAAGAGAAAATTGAAATTGTATGTTTTCTATTATGACTGCTTTAAAAAATAAGTCTCTTAGGCTTAATGCTCCAGAGAAAAGAAATTTGGACAAATACATGTGAGTATGTGTTTATATGTTTATGAAAATTTATAAAAATAGTGCACACAGTTGTAGAAGTTGGTAAACTCAAACAGATTCCTGTCCATGGGACAGTTGGTAATCTGTATGCTTTCCTTTACTGTCATAGCTTCTGGGTTGATAAAACCAAATCCATAGGATAACAAAGGCTGGTGGTCACGTATGTAGTTTAATCAAAAGTCAACAATTGAGGCCTGTGAGTAGAGTAGTGAACAAATTCACGAGCTATATGGCAGGCCAAAGGTGGTTCCAGTGTCTGTAAACAATATGGCAGATCATTGGCTCAAGTCCAATGTACTAGAGTTCTATGAACCAAATGCAGAATCCAGATTCAGCATAATGCAATCAAGCTCTCCCACAACGTCCACTTACAGAAGATGTAGGTCACTTTTTAAGGAAATTTCCTTTCAGTTGCCTCAGGGATTTGACCTGGGTAAGGATGCTGTGTTCCACACTAATCTTCGAACTGATTGGCTCCTCATAGCAGTCTTATTTGAGTGTTGGTGACTTTGTATTAGGTGAGGTCATGGGGAAGTATTAGGTATTATCTGAAAAACCACTGAGATTCCTGACCCAACCAAATAGACCTACTATAATAAAGCTAAGATCACATAAAACACATCTAGAGAGAATGCACCTATTGCTCTTTGAACATTCTGTGCTGTGGCACTGAAGCAGCATCTCCTTACATAGAAAAGAATGTGAGCAGTGATTCTCATTTAGGAATAATTTTGCTCTCAGAGACACAAATCTCTGGAAAAGCACAGCATTTCAAATGGGGCCATTGAAAAAGAGGAACCCCTCCCTGGGATGGATGGTGACTGTGGGTGCAACTATCGCCTCAAACATCACAATTGTGAGACTCACTCAGGACCAGGCAGGCTTCTCTTATGTTTTGCACATAGTCACTATGAGTTGAAACTGCATCAGCTGCATCTAACAACAGCAGGTAACAATTAGCAATGTATCTAGACATATTTGATTGTCATATATAACAACTGCTACTGACATCTGCTGAATACATACTAGCAGTGCTGATAAACAACATACATGCACAGGGTAGCCTCACGATTAGATATATGCAAATATAACTTTTTTTAGAAAAAATAATACAAGACTGGTCCCAGTGAGATAGAGATAAAAAAGTTCAAAAATGTTCAACTTTTCCAAAATGCTATATCATGTTAAAATCCCTACATTCTTCCCCTTAATACTTTCTCTATGTACTCAGACTCCATTCTCCATGGTAATGCCCCACAGAACTCATGAAACATCAAGGAAAGAACTCATGTGCTTGTGGAGTCTGACAAGTCCTAACCCCAAAGTCAGAACTCTTTCAAAAGAATCCTCCTCATGCCCATTGAATTAGGGCTGCTGACTGACAGGGCTGCTGGACATCATGGATTAGGTTGGACAATGAGCTGTTAGCTCAAGTGCCAAAAATTGGGCATCAGGTGAAGACATGCTAAGTACAGGATGCTGAGCATAAGAGAAAACTTTACCAAAGATGCTCAGTGAACTTACAAAGATATCGAGTGTCTGAAAGGAAAAGAAGGTCTTGATTGTTTAGCCACGTAAAGACCAAGATGAGACCCAGGTCAAGAAGACCATCTGAGTCCTGGAACAGTAAGCTTTTGAGATGATAACTGGTGCCTGGTTAGTGTTCTTCACTGGTGACTCATCACTGAACTTCTGCACACATTCATTTAGGAAGGATATATCACAAAAATGACATTTTTTCACCTTTTGGAATTTAATGGAGGTGTGGCTTTTGCTCTTTGACATAAAAATTAGGTAGGAAAGATGTGATCACTTTTGCAATTTTATCTGGGCCAGGTCTTGTTCCTTGACCTGTGTCTCTTCCTCTTCTCAAAGAAGCAGACAGTTGACAATTTATTAAGGTAACAGTTTAAAACTGAGGGTTAGTTTTTGTTTCAATACAGATTACGACTGTAGGCACTGACAGCTTCCTGTATGCCTCGACATCTCATCTTCCTGCAGTCTCTGCTGCCTGTGGGCCGTCTCTGGTCTTGCCTGCAGGCTGACTCTACACCTCTCCCCAGACTTTGCTGTCTGCTTCCTTGACTTTCAATCAGTGGCCAGCATGAGACTGAAAGGACCTTCATGAATATTAACTGTTCCTTGAAAGTGAGTGGAACTGAGCCCACTATCTTGCTGTGTGGATTAATTAGCTTTGTGTTCCATCTTGCTATATAAACCTATCCTTTTCTGTATATAATCATATGTGTCCTGATTTTGTTACTCTAGTGAACTCTATATAACACAAATAATTTTATCCATGCTAAATAATATGCAAAAGAGATAAATTGTGTGGATCATAACACATGATGGTAAACATTGGAATAATGAGAAATTGAGAGCACTTGGTTGTGCTCATGTGGAACCTGTGCATGGGACAAGAAATAGTCCTCCAAATAGAAAAAGGACATACTGTGTGGATTTAGATCGGGAAAAGAGATTTTATTTTCACCAGACCTAGTGAATCTCTCTGATCAGCAAATAATCTAGGAAGGAGGAATAGATGGAGAAAAGGGATAAGATTTGGAGGAAAACTTTTTAACGATTTGTGATATGCAGAAAACAAAATCACCATTGATCTGGCCGTTTACCATAATATGATGACTTGTCAGTTTACCTTACTGTGTGTACTGTTGTGATATTGGAAGCTATGTCATTCATAATCAGACCACGATGGTCTCAAAAAGGGAAGAAGTCTCAGCTGAACTACCAGGCTAGGAATAGACTGCAAAGAAGGAATAGGATATCAACTCCAGAGGAATTAGCCACTGAAATCTAAAGGTAAACACGTGGACATTGACATGTCCTCGTGCGTATCATTCAGTTCTCATGAATAACAGCAAAAAACAGATGGAGATAATGTCAGAAGATGAGTTCTTGGGATCAAAGACATTTAAAAGATGACAAAGAAAGAGCTAGATTCTCAAAGTAGAGACGACCAGAATGATACAGAGGGAATAAAACTACCCAAGAAAGCCTTCTGGAACTTCATTTGCTGATGAGGCATGACTCAAAATATGGAGACATTCCAGTAAGAAGAAGAAGAAGCAAATATCTGTTAATGATTGAAACTTGGAATGTGCAAAATATTAATCAAGGAAAATTGAAAATCATCAAAAATAAAAGATTGATGCCCTAAATTTTAGTGAGCTGAAATGGATTGGTATTGGCCATTCTGAAGAGGAAAATCACGTGGTTTACTATGCCTGAAATGATAGATTCAAGAGGAATGTGTTACACTCAGCAAAAGCACATTGTGAGATCTATCTTGAAATCCAATGGAACATGTTCTAGAAAGACATCAGGAAAAGCATTCTCAGGGAAAACAAAGGTCTCTGTAAAGCTGGTGGTGGGGGTGATAATCAAGCAGTGGTTAGAAGAAATCATGAAACTGTACTTAATTATAGAAAAGTTAAATTGAAGAAATGCTGATGCAAATGACCTGAACAAAAAATCTCAAAAGGCAGCTGGAGAAGACAAACAAAGTATTATAATAATATGTGTAAAAACTGTAGGGTTAGAAAACCAAAAAGAAAAAAATACAAACAGAATACATAAAGGGGAAAAAAAAGCTGATGACGAAAGCCAAGCCTTACAAGGAGATGTTGAAATAGAATATGGGAAAAGCAATAAATGATAAGAAGCACCAAACAAATGATAGGATGGATACACAGAATCAATGTGCCATAAATGTTTGACTTCCACTCATTTCAAGACATAGCATATGAGCAAGACTCAATGATACTGAAAGAAAGAATGCCAAGCTTCACCAAAAGCTCATTAGTTAAAAACGCAGCTCAAGGAACTGACTGTGGAAGAGACCATTAGTTTCTCATATGCATCTTCATGTGGAAGCGGAAGAAAATTAATGCAGGCCCACAAGAGTCAAAACAGGACCTTCAGACCATCCTACCTGAATTTGGAGAATATCTCAAGAACAGGTTTGTTGCACTTAAGCAATAATATCAGAACATTTAATGAGCTATGGGATGCCCTTATGATATCACATTTGAAGAAGGGCGCCGGTCAGTATAAAGAAAGACAAGATAAGAATGGATGTCAGAAGAGACACTGCAACTTGCTCTTCATTGTGGAGTAGCTATGGCAAGGGAAGAACTGATGAAATTGAAGATTGAATGGAAAATTTGAATGTGCAGCTTCAGAGAAAAAGTAAAATATTATGATGAGATATGCAAATAACTAACGCAGTCAGTATATCTTTCATGAAAATAACAATATATTCCAACATTGTCTTGAAATACTGAAAAAACAAATGATCAAAATATTGATAGATCGAAACTCTACTAAAGTAAAATGGAAGAAACACGGACACTGACCTGAGAAGCACTAACAGGTATTCATGTATTTCAAGAGGAAGTATGTGAAAAAGAATAAAAGGTAGTAAAAGAAAAGTTCAAACTGATTGAAAGTACTTGCCGAAAGTAAGGCTCCATGAATAGAGGACATACCAATGGAAAATTCTCAAAAGTTGATGGAGCACTGGAAGAACTCATTCATCTTTGCCTCACTCAAAATTTTGAAGATAGCTACTTGATCAACTGATTGGAAGAAATTCAAATTGGTACAAACTACATCGGAAGAGCGCACAACAGAATACACAAATTGTACAACAATATAATTGATATTACATACAAGTAGAATGTTGGTGAGGATAATCCAACATTGGTTGCAGCACTACATTGACAGGGAGCTTCCAGAGGTTCAGGCCACACTCAGATGAAGACACGTACAAGTGTTATCATGGTTAATGTCAGATGGATCTTGGATGAAAGCAGAAAACAACAAAAACATGTTTACCTATGTTTCATTACTATACTATAACATCTCATTGTGTGGGCCATAGCACATTAAGGAAAGAGAATCACAGAACCCTTAATTCCGTTCATGTAAAATCTGTATACAGATAAAGTGCCAATTGGTTGGTAGAACAAGGGCATACTGCATAGTTTACAATAAGGATATATGTGTATCAGGGTGTTTCCTTTCACCATATATATTTCATCTGTATGTTGGGCAAATAGTTAGGCAAGCTGGATTATATAAAGTCTACTTTGGCATCAAGATTGAAGGGAAATGTATTAACAACCTGAAATAAGCAGCTGACATATACCCCTGTTCATTCAAAATGAGAAGTACTTGAATCACTTGCTAATGAAGATTAAGGACAGAAAACTTCAGCATGAATTAAAGCTCAATGTTAAGAGGTCCCAAATCTTTACAAAGCCCAATAGGTAAATGGGATATGATAAATGGGAGTTATTATAATTTGATGATTTAATTCTACTTCTATGAAACTTTTAATCTCCTTTCTATGTTTCTTTGAATATGTTCTTGTGTGTGAGTGCATGTGTATCATATATATGTATACATAAATATATATATTGTTTTCTTGATGAGCTTTGGTGGGACAACTGGTTTATCACAAGGTTGGTGTTTCAAACTTACAAATTTTTCTGAAGGAAAAAGGTGAGCTTATTTTCTTCCATAAAGATTTCCATCTTTATAATCAATGACAATGAATTATACATGTAGAAATTGTGGAATTTGAGAATATTTGTTTTATATATTTTTATCACTATTAGAAAATAAAATTACATGAATAACAATGAGGACAAGAAAGAAGAAAATGTTCTAGAATTGAATGTGATGATGATTGTACAACCCTTCTTGATATGATTGAATTATTGAATCATATGGCTTGTGGGTGAAGTACTAATAAAACTTAAAAAAAGAAAAAAGAGATTAAGAATCTTGGAAAACCTGAGAAATAAGTCCACTCTGTCTGATGGGTTACTAACATTTGAAATTGTTTTAATGACAGTGTGTTTTGTTTTTGATTTTGAGTTGCTACAGTGCTGAGTAGCAGTGGTAGCAGTGGGCAGCCTATTAAATATTACTGCTATTCTTTGATGTATGCTTAATAAAATGGTAACAGTTATTGAATTATATATTATTTTCTTTATATTTTGATTATATTAACTGATTGTCATAATGACCTATGCAGTGAACTATCCTATTAATTCCTATTTTTAAAAGCAGAAACTTTGCCACAGAAAGATTACTAGATCTCATTATTAATGAAACAAGATGTGAAGATTGAAATTGAATTCAAAGAAAATGTTTGATTACAGAGGTCTTTCTCTGTGATTGTGATATAGAGTGCATATATCCTCATAATTGATATATCACCCAAGTGTTATCACTATTACAGTGTCTCTGTTGGATCTTCACTAGTCATGGTGACAGAATGGCTTGCATTATCAATTTCTACTATTTTTCAGATGTTGTTCAGTCCGGTTCAATTCATGGCAATCTTCTATACAAAAGAACAAAATACTGACCATCTTCATAATCACTGTTATGTTTCAGTACATTGCTGTAGTCACTTGTGTCAATCTATAACTCGAGGGCCTTTCTCTTTTTCTTACATTTTCCTTACTGAAGATGATGTTCTTTGCCAAAGGACTAGTCTGTCTTAATAACATATTCAAAGTATTGATGACAAAGTATCATGGGTCTCACTTATGAGGAATATTCTTCCTTGTACTTATTCCTAGGATGACTTGTTTGCTTTTCTGCCAAAAAATATACTTTTAATATTCTTTGCCAACACAAGTTCAAGTGCACCAATTTTCCCTCAGTCTTCCTAGTGAATCTCTAATTTTCACATATACAGGAGGTAAGTGAGAATATTATGTCTTGCTTTAGGTACAATTTAGTCTCAAAATAATAATCATGGTTTACAACACTTTGAAAAGGCCCTGTGGTGCATATTTGACCAATGCAAAGGGTCCTCTGATCTTTGAATTCTACTTCCATGAGCATCAACTTTAGATCTAAATAGGTCACAAATACCTTGACATTGTCAATCCCTTCTCTGCTTACCACGATGTTACTGATAGGTCCATTAGGAAGGGTTTAGGTTTAGGTTTGCTTTCCATTGACTTTTGTTCCACACTTCAGACATCAGTCTTTCATCTTCATTTGCAAGGACTTCAAGTCCTCTGTGCTTTCAGCAGGCACGTTTTTGTCATCTGCATATTGAAGCTTATTAATAAATCTTCTCCCAACATTGGTGACAAGCTTAACTTTGTATGATTCAACTTCTCTTATTTTTTTCCCAGTTTACAGATTGAATGAGTCTGGTGAAAAGATACACCTTCCCTATTATTAAATCACATAATATCCCTTTGTTCTATTCAAATGCTTCACTATCTATTGATCAATTTAAAGGATAAGTGGAGCAAAAAACATCAGAGGCTTCACCCAGGAAAAGAAGTTCCAGCTGTCACATTAGGGGTGAGTTAATGGTTTGAACAATCTGGCCTTAGGGTGGTGTAAGAAATATTCAAATGTGCTTAGAAGAATAAAGATCACCTACTCCTGAAGAGGTTCCTCAAGAAATGTTCTATAATGCTCATTCTTCTGTAGTTTGTCGTCATTCACAGGGTCAAATGCCTTTGCATAATCAATATATCAGGAGCAAACATTGGAAAGCAGCCACTCAGCCAAATATGGAAGAGATCCATATTTGTATTGATTTCAAGAAAAATGATCTAACAATTTGCTCAAATAATGTAATACTATCATTTATAGCACATGAAAGTAAAAATTTGCAATAAACTGACAGGGAGCTATAAAAGGCTCAGGCTAGATTCAGAAGATGACTTGAAACAAGGCATATTATTGTTGATTGCAGATGGATGTTGGCTGAAGGCAGAGAATACTTGTAAGTAGTTTACTTGCTTTATTGCCTCAGTGGCACCTAACAACAAGCATCTATCATGTAACTTCACTTTCTGTCGACATCCATCTA
Organism: Nesogale talazaci; assembly: GCA_004026705.1. Classification (NCBI taxonomy): domain Eukaryota; kingdom Metazoa; phylum Chordata; class Mammalia; order Afrosoricida; family Tenrecidae; genus Nesogale; species Nesogale talazaci. The sequence continues at coordinate 13,107 of PVJH01004319.1, forward strand.
TTGTCAGAATTGATACCCTTCCTGCCACACCTTTGGACTATCTCTGGGTTTCTGGCAGCTCACTATCACTATTGGGTAGCAACCATTTCTGAGTTACCTTTAGCAACATTGTACTTAAATGTAATGATATGATTTGATAATTTATGCCTCCTTTTGTGTCACCTTTCTTTGCAATGGATTCACATAGTGATTTCTTCATGTTGGTCTCATCCTGGTTGCTGTCTAAATAGTTTGACCTTGACAAGTGAGTGCTTCCCATGTATTATTGTAAGGTATCTTGGGAACAGAAATATACCTCGATCCTTGACTCCACGCAAAAAAGGATTTAAACCAAAGCCTGGTTTGTGATCCAAACAAGTTTTATGAAAATTAAATGAAGTTTTCGGTTAATATCAGCATCCAGTAAATCTGTCACCCCCATCTGCCAGCTAAGAAAACTGCTTCTTTTTCGATCTTTTGGCGGGGAAGTGTGACTCTGGTTGACCCCATTGGCTGAATTACATTCATCTGTTTCAGGTGAACCAATCCAGTTGCTACATTTTTTTCCCCCGAGGTCTGGATTTTTGAGAATGCACAAGGTGTCGTTGTTTTTGACCTATAATGGATGCCCCACTTTCCCTATGCTAGCTACCTATCATAATAAACTTTGAGATATTTCGGTTTCTCTTCAGTCAATTCCTAGAGTCTATTTTTTTTTTTTTTGCTGATACTTTCTGTTTTACTACTCCTTCCAGTACTATTGGTTCTTAACATTGCTGTTGAAAAAGAAATATTTGCAATGAGGTAGTAATTGTTCCTGCAAAGTTATGTCATGTAATCTCCAGCTAATTTTTCTCACCAAAGTCATATTCTTCAACTACTGTTTCTTCTTTATTTCCTACTTTTGTATTCTATTCACCGATAAGTATCCTTGTATCTTGATTACATGCTTGATAAATTTCATACTCAGAATTTGGTAGAATTCACCAATTTCATCATTGCTAGTTTTAGTGATCAGGGTGTAAAACTGAATAATAGTTGTATAAACTGGATTTACTTATAGGTGTATAGTTATTATCCTATCACAGCTAACATTATATTTCATGATAGTTCTGGAGATGTCTTTTGACAATATATATGACAATGTCTCTTGAATTTGCTATAAATAGAATAGCAAACCATATGAGTGTTTTATTTAGTATAGCCAATTGGAGTACATTTCAGTTCACAAGTGTCTATGACATTTTTATGCATTCTATTCCATTTTTTATGACTTCCAATGTTCCTAGATTCATAATTCCATGTTATCATAGTTAATGAATGTTTGCAGCTGTCCTCGTTTTCTATTGTGCTCCATCAGTAAATGGAAAACTTTCTCCAACTAGATTATTATGATTGACTCTACTTTGAAACGTGCCTCTTTTTCACATCATTTGTTATAGTCTTGGGTAGCATGAGACTGGTAAGTAAATGACACTGGGATCTCTACTTAAATTGTGTTCTTGTGTTAAACAGATAATATATATATATATACGTACCTTAAAATTAATTATCATAGCATGTTTTATCATATGTTATTATAATGACACTAAATTTATTTTGGTCTATATTTGACATATCTTGAGTCCTTTCAATTTAATTGGCTTGTG
>PVJH01004319.1:14834-127297 GCA_004026705.1 Nesogale talazaci
ACTTGAACCAAAATGGAATAAACTTTCCAAAAAATTAATTAGCATTTATAGAGTACCTCACTAAATTAAAATGAATCTTTTAATATAAGCCTCCATCCCAACTTTTACATTTTTACCTTTTATCATTTTACTTTCCTAATTAGCTCTGGTCTTGTTTCCAATTGTTGCTTGCTAGTTCTTTCACAGAAGGCCTTTGTTATTATAGTACAAATTATTTACAACATATTTTAAATCTAGAACATGAGCTCAGAAAGAATTCATGGTTTCAGCCAAATTTGTAGCAGAGTAAAACTATATTTATAAAAGCATTAATTCAATCAAAGCATAACTAATAACTAAAACTAATAACTAAAAGCAGACAGTCCTGAAATCACAAGAAAAATAGCAACTAATAGCAAGAATATATATGTATACAAAAGCAAAATTATAAAGGTCTGTGTACCATGAGACTGGTAAGTAGATGAAACTGCAAGTCCTACTTAAATTGAGTCCTCAGTGTAATGTAATATATATTTATGTATATATATGGATGTTTAATAGTAATTTAAATATTATGGCCTATTTCATCATACATAACTTTAGTGAAAAAAAATACAGTTCATTTTACTTTCAATGTTTTTGCCATGATATTTACTTATCCTATGAAATGAAGTTCAATACTGAGGTTTGCAGACTCTCCTAGGACCTGAGAAAATGTAACCTCTTGTGGCAAATGGGTTTTTGCAGGTGGAATTAAGAGTGAGGATATCAAAATGGATAGGTTCTAATGGCTTGTTTAGGGAGGCCCAATCTAAGCACATAACTCCTAAAGTCACAGAAATGTTCCTGGCTATTGTCAAAGAGAGAAACTGTGATAGATAAGAAGGAAGAGGCAAAATATTAAGGGCTCAAGCTATCATTGATGACTTTGAGAATGAAAGACAGGGCTTCAAGAGAGGAAAAGTGTCTAGAATATGGGATTACAACTCCATGTTTTCCTCTTCCATATTTTGAAAGCACACAGTTCTGCTTTTAGCTCATGGAGACCCATGATGGACTTATAACTTAAAATCACTTAAGAATATAGATATGTATTAAGTCACTTAAAGTGATAATTTATTAAAGCATTCATATAGAATTCTTACAACAGCTATATTTGCATTTGATGTCATATGAGAATTTCTATTATTAAATTGGAAAGTGTTTAAATCATTTATATTTTTTGCAAGACTAATTGATTTAGATTTTTTTCTAAAGAGCTTATTTTTATTTTTAACCCAGAAAATATTTATTTCATAGTCTGTTTTGAATTATTGACTCATATTTATGCCTCAAATTAGCTTTATTAATAATTTAACTAATTCCCCCTTCTAGTTAAACAAAATATGTTACACATGGATGGGTATGAAATGCATTACCCGAGAATTTGTACCATATGAAAGACAATAATTAAAAACTGAATTATCAAAGTTTCTTGTATATTGTTTATTGATAGCATACAAATCTTTAAAAAAATTCAGAAATTTCAGATCAACATTGGCTATATTTATTAACATAAGGTGAGGTAAAATATGTTTGGATTATAATTATAAAAGTGCATTTCAGTATGGATTACAACTCCATGTAAGTAAAGTCAATATCTTGATAAATGGACCACTAAGTGATAATGTGAAAAAAGGAGGAAAAACTGAATTTGTTGAAGAGTTCATCTTGCTTCAATCCACAATCAGTGCTCACTGAAGTTGCTCTCAAAATGTCAAATGATGGATTACATGAAGTAAGTTTGCTATACAAGGCCTCTGCAAAGTGTTGAAAAATAAGGAGGATACTTTGATGAGGAAGGTGTGCTTGACCAAGGTGTGCCTGGACACTCACATACAATGAGGCCATTGAGTTTTCATTGTCCTCATTGAGTAGTCAATAGCGTCATTGCAGGTGAAAGTTAGACTCTGAATAAGGAAGGCTGAAGAAAAATAGCTGCATTGAACTATGTTGAAAGTACCGTGAACTGCCTTAGAAGCACAGATGGAGAGGCTTTTCATCTAATATACTCTCTCAGAAGAGACCATTCCCTGGAGGAAGACATCATGCTTGATCATGTGGTGGGTTATCACAAAAAAGGAAGGGCCTTGATGAGATGAGTTGATACAGTGGCTTCAACCATGGGCTCAGTCAAAACAGCTGTGACAATGACCTTTTCTGGTTTGGGTTACTTTCTGTTGTACAAAGGGTATTTCTCAGGCAGAACCACCTTGGGGGAGCCCAAGCACAACATGCTTTAACTGGAGTGGCTGCATGAATGTCTTTCCATATAGCAATATGCTTCAAATGAAAAGTGACAAAAAGAACTTTATTTCACAAATTTTTCATATATGAAAATAAAATGTTAATTTACTAGAATTATATTTAAAATCATGATAAAATAAATTACCATTGTCTATGTACATGTACAATAATTTGTCTTCCTATTTGTGATGGGAAAATAGTTTTAAAGATATAAAAATGTCATTAATATTATGGTAAATCCACAAGGGGAACCCTTTGAATGCTCTCTTTTTCTTCTCCCCCTTCTTCCAGCTCCTTCTCCTTCTATTCTTCTTCCCTTCTTACTGTTCTTTCTCTTCTTTCCATTTAAAATTTTATGTCAAAAGGATACAGTGATTTTACAACTTACCATCACAACTTGCAAACAGAAAAATAAAATAATAATTGATATGGGAATGTTTTTATTCTTTTTTACCGTTTATAAAATAACATCTGTCATCAAAGTCAAGATTATTCTGATGAGAGGTAAATGATGCTAATTATAAAGAGAACATCTAAACTGATAGTTTTCTCTCCCTTTTTTTTTTAAGCAGAAAAGCGACTACAGGTTTTAAAGAGACAGGAACTAGGCTTATGTTCATCCTACACCTTGGATCCTATTCCTTGTGAAGGGAGGAAGACACCTCATCATGGAACTGACTGCATCTCATTGCAGCTCTACAGAATATAGGAGAGCTGCTTCCCAGGAATTCAAAGGCTGTAAATCTTGATCAGTGTAAAACATTCATTTTTCTCCTTTCAAAGCAAAATCCCAGAAAGGAAACTTATGATTAGATATTTTTAAAGGCCAAATTTATATAGACAGTTCTCCTTTGAGATATAGATCATAATATTCAAAGAAACATAAATACTTGTAATCAATTAAAGCATTATTCCATACCAGGCTTTGTTATTTCTAAAAAAAAAAAAAATGCCTGAGCATATCGGGTTTCTCCTTTTCTAGGGGCCATTTTATTGCTGGATTGAGAATATGATTGTTTTCTTTATTATTAGTTTCAAAATTGTATCCAATGTTAAAAAAAGACTAGGATTTGAAAATCAGCAATTTAAATCAAAGTACTGACAGCTGATTTCTTTAGTTCTTTTTCTAGTAGTTTCATAAGACATAAGGAAACTAGGTCTTAACACAGTGTCCCGACTTTACATAATCACAATGCCAATGTTTTGTTTTGGAAAATATAGACCTATTATTACTTTCTTTATATTCTTTCTCATTGCTGTACTTCTGCGTCTCCTTCCCAAATTACAAGACCAGAGGCTCCAAAGACAGAACAAAACACAAATGTCCTTAACTAGCATTGATTTACATTATACATATTTTATAAGACAAAAGAAATAGCTGACACATAGTCAAAAACACTGTTCTGTACTGAATATGGCAAGAGGTCAATAAACAAACATAATCAGATTTTATGTGTGGCCTTTTCTCATAATATTATTCAGTATAGATTTTTTCCAGGTGAAGGCTAAAAGCAGCAACTGAGGAGAAAGCATTTTCAGTGTCAGTGAAGTTAAAACATATCAGCAACAGTTCCTTCTGTGAATATGGCCTTACATGAAAGGATGGATTGAATTCATATCTGAAACAAGACAAGATTTTCCATCTGACCTCATTATGTGTTTCTCTGGAGTGCATGCCTGGGTTTCTGCCTGAATTGAAATGTGTTATGGGGAAGCCAAATATAAAACAGCTCAGTACTGCCATAACTGACGTATCTTAATAAGATGGGGTATTTATTGTTTTGCCACAGTCATCTCTTAACTCTAAAGCCATTATGACATCTTGGATCCCTTTGTTAAATAAAGCAATCCCCTTAAGTGAAGGGATGTATTAATGAAAGAGTTTATGTTGCACAGCTGGCAGCTAAGATGAAGTAACATTACTGTATATCACAGAAATTTAAATTGAGCATTTTTAGGAAGAGTTTTAGAAACTCTACAATTGTATCCTTATGAATAATTAAACAAACAAATTTTAATTGTTGCAATTTAGCTTGTTTTCTTTCAGTCAAAAAATGCTTCCTTCAGCCATATGTCATTGGTTCTGCTCTTACTAGAAAATTATTCAAAGGTCAGAAATAGTACAGTATTTTCAATAAATTAACTTTGTTAGGCATAAAGAGATTCTACACTTTCACATTGAAAGAAAGATATTAAATCTTAAAGTTTTATCGAAACAAAGATATGTGTATAGATATATGTTTTATGTTACATGTGCCATGCTAATGAACAAATCACTATGTCATTGTCTATTATATACATAATTCTAGCTTGTATATGTTGACATAAACTTTATTTTCCCTTTCCAGTAAGGTATAAAGTAAAACATTGATTAGAATTCCACAGTCTATCACCACTGACATATTTTTCAATAATCTTTTATCTTCTTTGCAAATTAAATTAATTGCCATTATACATAAAAATGAATCATTCTCAGTCAATTCCAGAAAAGTTGATAGCTTTTGTTGTTTTCAAGTGCCATCAGTCTTTTCTAATTCATAGTGACCCTATATACAATGCACCAATGAGACACCTCCTGGTCCTGTACTATCTTCACAGTTGTTTCTTAGTGGCAGCCAGAGTATGTCAATCTATTTTGTCCATGGGCTTTCTCCTCTTCACTGCCCCAATGCTTTACCAAATGTGATTTCTTCTCTGGATTGGATAGCAGTATCTCCTGAAAACATGTCCAAAGTATTTGAAATGGACACTTACCACCCTTGCTCCTAAGGAGCATTCTAGCTTTATTTCTTCCAAGACAAATCCTCTTATTATTTTGGTGGTCCTGGGGACTTTCAATGTTCCTCACAAACACCCCGGTCAAATGCATCATTTTTTTTCCAGTCTTCCTGATTCAGCATTCAATTTTCACCCAGATTTCAAGCCACTGAAAATTGTATGGTTTGGGCCAGGTGTACCTTAGTCCTCAAAGTAAACACCTTGCATTTCAGCTATTTATTTGCAGCCAATCATTTGATCTCTTGATTAATGTTTCCAGGAGCATTTCTTTTGGATCCAAGCAAGATGAAATATTTCATAACTTCAGTCTTTGCTCTCTTTATCATGAGTTCACCTAGTGATTCTTTTGTGAAGACTTGGATTTTCTTTACACTGAATTGGAGTCCATATAGAAGACTAGGGCTCAGACCCTGTGGTGTAGTGGTTGTGCGCGGGACTGCGGCCCACTGGGATGGAGGTTCAATTCCCGCTCACAGGAGCAAAGGCTGGGCCTCCTACTCCTACCACCAGGGCAGTGATGCCTTAAAAAAATAAAAAATAAAAATAAAAATAAATAAATAAATAAATAAATAAGTAAATAAAAACAACAAGACTAAATCCTTGATCTTCATTGGCAAGTGCTTCAAGTTCTCTTAAGATGTTGTCATCTGCACACAGCAGAATGTTAGTAAGCCTTTCTCTAATCCTTACGTCCCATTCGATTCCATATACTGTAGATTCTCTGATTAGTTTCTTAGAATACAGAGTAGATCAATATGGTGAGAGAATACAACTTTGATGTACACCATTTTGTATTTTAAATCATGCTGTATTCCCTAGTTCTGTTTGCACAACTACCTCTTTATCCACATACAAGTTCCACATGAAGCGTGGAATGAAGTGTCTGGTATTGCCATTTTTATCAAGACTGTCCATAGTTTTTTTTATGATGTACACAATTGAACGCCTTTGCATAGCCTATGAAACCCAAGCAAGCATCTTTCTGGTATTCTCTGCTTTCAGCTGTGATTCACTGATATCATCAATGACATCCATCATTCCATATCCTTCTCTTCATCCAGCTTTTATCTCAAGCTGTAGTGTTGCAGCTATTGTTGTATAATTTTCTGCAAATTTTAATTTCATGTGGTATCAATGATATTGCTTTATTGCTTTTAAAATCAGTTAAGCAATCTTTCTTTGGAATAAGTACAATATGGATTTCTTCCACTTGGTAGGCTGAAGAGCTTCCAAATTTCTTGATACAGACAATGAATGCTTCTGATTGAAACAAGCTTCATTAGCTTGTTAAAACATTTCAATGGATAGTATATCAATTCCTAAAGTCTTCTTTTTGGCTAATATTTTCAGTACAACTTAGATATCTTCCTTCAGTACCATTAATTTTTGGTGCTATATATGGAAATGGGTGAATGTAGACAAGCTAGTTTTGAGTACAGTGGTTCTATGTATTTGTTTTAGGTAGCGTTCTCTTGAGAAACAAAACCAGGACACAAAAGATTTTATATTTACAAAAAGGATAGGTCTATACAGCAAGAAGGAATATAATGGCAAATGAGCCCACAGAGAAGTTCGAATTAATACACAGAATTAACCTTCACCTCATGAGGACAGCCAGTACAAGTTCAAGGAATCAGACAGTGGCGTCTACCCTCAGGCAAGACAGACAGAGTTGGCCTACAGGCAGAAGACACCAGGATGAGGCAACAACAGTCAGGAGCAGGGAGCATAGTGAAGAAGACTCAGAGGGGGTCTTGCGCTCCCATAAGATAAGCTCAGGGACACACTCAACCAGTGGCATACTGAAACACATCTCAGTGGAGTCTCACGCTCTAGTGATGCCCAGTAAGGGGCAGGATCAACTGGTTGGCTCAGCCTACACGTGGTGCCGCACATGGTTGAGTAAAAGGACCAACACAAACAGCGCAACATGGTCTGATCATCAGGAATAAAGAGAGACAGGGTGCCATCCTCAGAAAGCACTTATCTCAGTCACCCTCCAATCAGGCTGTGACCCGACTTAACTAAGCCCATATGTTCCTTTGGAGGCCTACTTGGCACAATCAACCTAACACAGTATTCTTTCTATCTCCTTTTGATACTTCATGAATCATTCAATATTTTGCTTAGAGACTCTTTCTGTATTGCAGCTCAAGGTTTGAGTTTTTTCTTGAGTTCCTTCAAATAAAATACACTGAGCAGGCTGTTTTGGTTTTCTAAATCTAGGTCTTTTTTGTTTGCTTGTTTGTTTGGTTTTTTTTTTTTGGGGGGGGCATCACTGCTCTCTGGTGGGAGTGGGAGACCCAGCCTCGCTCCTGGAGAGCTGCTGCTGGATTTGAATTGCCAAGCCAGTGGGCCACAGTCCCGCACTCAACAACTATGGCACCAGGGCTCAGCCCCTAACTCTATGTCTTTACACCTTTCTCTATAATATTTTCTCTTTCTTTCCCACCTTCTCTGTGAAATTTTCTGTTCATGTCTTTGGCTTCATTTTTCCTTCCATTTGCTGTTATGCTATAATTCAGAGAAAGTTTCAGAATTTCTTCTGACACCAACTTTAATTTCTTTTTTCTTTTCAATCTAAATAATGTTTCTAATGTTATCCCACAGCTCGTCAAGTTTCTGTTTTTTTGTGTTCAGTGTAGCAAATCTGTTCATGAGATATATAAAAAGTTCAGATGGAATAGAGTAAATGTCTTATATTGGCTTTCCTTTGTTTGTTTAGGCTTTTCATTAGCTTCCATCTCAAGTGAAATTTGAAATATTGGTTACACTTTCCACAGTTATTCTCTTGTGTGAATTTAGCTACAGATAATGAGCTTCTCCATTGTATCTCCTTACAGATGCAGTCAAATTGATTTCTGTGTATTACGCCTGGAAAAAATCCCATCTTGTGTTGTTGAAAAAAGTTACATGAGATGAAAAATTGCTGGCCTACAAAATTCTATCATGCTATCTCCAGCTTTGCTTCTATCACCAAGACCATAATTTCCAATGACCAACTAACTTTTGCATTCCAATTTATAATTATTATCAATGTGTCTGAATTGCATATCTGATCAGTTTCAGATTGGACTTGTTGATACAATTCTTCTATTTCTGCATCACTAGTTTTAATGGTTGGTACATAAGTTGGATACTAGTTATGTTGAATGGATTTCCTGTATCCAGATAGATATTTTCCTATCACAGATGACATTGTACTTCAAGGTAGATGTTGAAATGTCCTTTTTGATGACAAACACAGTGCCATTCCTCTTGATCGTGTCATTCCAGGCATAGTAAACCACAGGATTTTGTGGTTCATAATGATCAATACCATCCATTTCAACTCACTAACACCTAGGTTATTGATCTTTAAACATCCTACTTTGATTTTATAAACTTCTAATTTCTTAAATTCATACCTTCCAATTTCAATTATTAATTGATGTTTGCAGCTGTTTCCCCTCATAAAGTTGTTTCCCACTTATAAGTGAATGACCTAAAGGCTTTACTAAAGCAGGATTGACTCCATGGCTTAAGGGTTGCTGTGATACTGGAAGCTATGCTACTGGTAAGATAGTTATATCTGACCAATGGCGCCAGTGCAATAATGTGGCTACAGATTTGTCCTCATGGAAATATACACCTACTCTGGGCAATTTGGTACATTTGGTAATGGGCAAAGATGCCAAAACACCCATTGAAGGATTAGAACAAAAGGTACTGGATTAATTATTGCCACCAAGTTGTATTTCCCACAGACCAAGAAATAAACTTTATAAGTACAACAGTGATCCAAGAAACATCACAGTAGATGGACATACCATATTACACAGCACCTTCCAAATAATGCTTTCAGAGAGAAATGGGAAATTGAAACTTTTTTTTTTATATATAAATCTGGGGCAACTAAAATCTTGAAGGCTGGCTTATGTATTTTCAGGAGTTTGTGCTCACACTCAGCAAAGAGCGACTCCAAATGTAGAGATTCATCTATTTGTTGGGGATGATGTCTAGGGAAGAAGACCATTGTTGGCATCACTGTACCATTCCTCCCCACATCACCTACATTGCTTGGTTTCTTCAAGTTGCTGTGGTCCCAAGACCAGGGATGCAGCATGGAGATCCAGAAGCAGGAATGATCCCTAGGCTGTACCTATATCTGTGAACCAGAATGCCTGTAGGGATGGGTTTTATCTTCTCTCCCTAAAATGAGGGTGACATTGAATAGTGCCATATGGCCTAGTGATTGGGATAGCTCACAAACAAGTCTGCACTCTTCAGTCTGTGCTCAGTGCTGTCATGTCAATGCTGACTCACAAGGTACCCCTGTGGGTTTCCAAAGCTATAATTGTTTACAAGAGTAGAAATCTGAGCTTTTCTCCCATGGATCTGCTGGTGGTATTGAACTGGTGACCAAGTGGATCACAGCATAACCTGTAAGTACTACACACTAGCAAGTGCTTCTCTCTTATTCCATTCCCATGTATATTTTGTGAGTCTAACACTGTGAGTCTTGTCGTCCAGGAATCTCTACTGGCCCAGCAGCTAAACCTGATGTCCCTTCCTAAGGTAGAAACAATCTGGTGAGAATAGGTGACGTGAAAAAATTCTGGTGAACATAAGTGACAAATGAAAGGGAGGAGAAATAATAGTTGAAGGTAAAGAAATGAGTAAAAGAGGTAAGCAGCTGGGGAAATCTGGGGCTGTGTTCATTCCTGGAGAAAGACTCAAAATAAAGAAATAATTTCTCAGTTTCATTTTTACCTCCCAGGAGAAGGGCATCACCAGATCAGGTGGATATTGACAACAAGCCTGAAAAACTGACACTCAAGTAACTCTACTCACCCCGTGGAATATTTGCCATAATGAGATACTAGTTGTTCCTCGATATTTTGGACTGCAACAATGTCTGGGAAGCAAAGTTGATGTCTTAAGTAGGCAAGAGACAATGTCTAGAAGACCTTGAGGTGACAAGTTATTGGTCACTGTTAAATCAGTTCCAACCAATGGCAATTCTATGTCCAAAAGGACAGCTATCAATCTGGCACTATCCTCACAGTGGTTCTCATGCTTCTACGCATTGTGTAAAAAAGATGTTATCCATGGGCGACTTTTACAAAGTCCCATACTTTATCAAGCATGTCATACTTTTCTAGGAACTGTCTATCCTGATAATATATCTGAAGTGCTTGAGATGAAGTCTTATTATCTGAATCATTAAGGGGCACACCACTTCTTTAATGAGCAAAGATGTGCCTTTGCTATCTGAAGCACAGCTAACGTGTGCCTCTAACTCAAACCTTCATCTTTTCACGTGGCTCATATATATGTGAGAGTTCATTCATGAGTAAGGAAGGCCAGAGAAAGCTTCATGGATTTGAATAATGGTGTTTTTGGACAATATTGAGGGTATCATGGACTTCCAGAAAAAGAGAAAAAATTGTGTTAGAGGAAGTGCAGCCAGCACTCTCCTTAGAAGAGAGGATGAGAACACTTTGTTTCACATACTTTTCAGGTATTATCAGGAATGATGAGTCCCTAGCAAAGGACATCGTGCTTGGTAAAGCAGAAAGTAAAAATGAGGAAGAACTTCAACAAGATGGATCGACACAGGGGCTGCAACAATGGACTGAAATAGAACCATGGGAGGGATGTCTCAGAGCTGAGCAGTGTTTGTGCCATTGTAAAGGTATTCTCTAAGACGTGATGACCTAACAATAATAGTGTTCAGTGTGTATGTGCATGCAAGCATCTGCTTCCATTTTAATAATACATGTAGCACTATATACTTCTTATAGCTGTGGAGATAGAATGGTGGTATTATGCATTCTGAAATGACCCTAAAGTTTTTCTAATCCCATGAAGAACAAAGCTGGGAGTGAATCATAGTATATAGACAACTATGTATGAATAGAGATTACCTAATGAGCATAGTAGTATAAATCTAGGAAATAAAACAGCTCTTTGTATGGGTCTTTTCCACACTCATAAACTATTAATCTCAAGAGTATCTTTGCTTCAGAGATTTATGTAAATGTATGTTTTATCTACTTTTTGAAGTTTGTTGTGAAAACTGACTTCAGCAAAAATACGTCTTTTATCACAACTTGTAAATAATTTCACCTGTTGACATATTTCATTTCAAACCTTTTCTCATGAAATCTACTCTGTTTCCCCAATCAGGTATCATTGATACCACTTTCCCAAACTCCAGCTCATTCTTATTTCTTTTTAAAATATATAGCAGGATGCAAAAACTTTATTTCTTTTAACAAGTAGTAAGAATCAAAAGACATACCAAACCAATAGGAGATACCCAATATAAATATAGATTTTCAAAGACAATGATGAATAATTATTCATATTTTTTAGTGTCTACAACATTTTGGGAAGATGTTATTGTCCTATATATTTCAACATTTCATCTCTCTAGTCTTAGGTAATTAAGTAATAGCAACATGTCTAAATGTTCATCATAACTAAAACTATTTCCAAGTTGCTTCTCATAGCCTTGGAGAACCATTGAGCTGGATGAGTCAGGCATCTGTCGCAGGGGATTACTTTGCTTGAGATAAAATATTGTGATGAACAGGTTTATAGAGACACTGGAAGTATGTGAATGCTGCTTTATTAAATGAGAAAAAAAGGAGACTGCACATTTTTTAACAAGATTTTGGAATGTTGAGTAATCCTTAGCTAAAACCAGAGAATACCATAAATATGCTTTTGTTTCATTGACTGTGTCAAGGCATTGAACTCTGTGGACCATATCAGTCTATGGGTAGCCTTGAGAAGAGTGAGAATTCCAGAACACTTCATTGTGCTCATGAGCCATTACACATGGATTAAGAGACTACTGTGTGAATAAAACAAAGTAATGCTGCTTGGTTTAATCATTAAGAAAGATGCATATCAGGGTTATATCCTCTCACTATATTTACTCAATTTGTGTTATACTCAGAAAGGTGGACTGTATGAAACAATAATGTGGCAGTATGATTAGAGGAAGGTTTATTAGCCACCTGTGCTCTGCCAATGACACAACCTTGCTTGCTAAAAGTGAAGACTACCTAAGACACTTGCTGATGAAAATCCAGGATTGCCGCCTTCAGTTTATATGACAACTCACTACAAAAAAAGACCCCAAAGTTCACATTTAGCCAATCACTAGCATAATAAATAGAGGAAATATGGAAGGTTTCAAGGATTGCACTCACAATCAATGCTCTTGGGAATAGCAGCCAAGAGATCAAAGGACATATTCCGTTTATTCCATTGGGCGAATTTTTCTTCACGTGATCTCTCTTAATTGTTGAAACACAAGGATGTTACTTTGAGACTGGTGTTCCTTACACAAGCCATGACATTTTTAATAAACACATGCATGCTAAAGTTAGACATTGAATAAAGAATACCAAAGAACAGATATATTTGAATTATGCTGCTGGTTAAAAAAATAAATGCTGAAACTGCCATAGTTCTCCCAAAGAGCTAAAACAACCTGTCATGGTGGAAGTGCAGACCCAATAAATCTGTCTTGGAGGAAGTCTGAGTGCTCCTCAGAGACAAAGATAGCAAGATCTTTGTCTCACATATTTTGGACATATGTTTTCAGAGAGATTAGTCCTGGGAGAAGGACATGAAGCTTGCAAAATTAGGGGGGAAGTCAAAAAGAAGACCTTGACAAGAAAGACTGAGTGTTGCGTGTCATGCAAAAATGGACCTAGTCATAAGATCCATTATGAGGACGGCACAGGGCTAGGCAGCCTTTTGTGCTGTTGTACAGAGGGTCACTGTGAGTAGACAATGACCCAACGACACCGAATAACTACAACCTGGTTTTCAAACATACTACAGACAGGAGATGGTGTCCTGATAGACTGGGTTCCATCTTCCTCTTGAGAAGACTAGGGTTTGGGTCACATGCTGTGTAGATAGGTGATAAGGGGAGAAAGACAGTTGGTTTTGATGGAGTTTTCAGTATATAATTTCCTAGAATAACACTGGTTGTGGGCTTTCAGTTACACAAGGTATGCCATTTTATACTGAGGAAGATCTGATGGAGCCAAGAAAAGCAAGAGGAATGACCGTTTAGATGGATTGATACAGCATTGCATCAATAAACTTCATAATACCAACAATCATAAAGATGGATTAAGCAACATATAGTTCAGTTAAACCTACTGTCATAATCTTATTGGCAACTAAGATGAACAACATGGAAATAAGCTAATGTAACTCTTGCAAAGTTGTTAATGTTGTTGCCAGGTCTTTATAAGTTGGTTCCCACTCATAAGGACAACAGAACAAAGCAGTGCCCATTGATTGCAGGGTGGGTTGCTCTTACATGCTAAGGGGCAGGCTATGACTCCTAGGGAATCTTATACAAATGGAACAAATATTGTCAAGCCATGCACCATGTCCTGGTCTTTGATATTTTAGAGTATATTGCGGGGACTCTGTTGCTAATCCATCTGATTGAGTGTATCCTGTGGTTTTATTGACCCTCTGCTATACCAGCCATGCTATCATTTTCTTCTGATTGTGCTTTCTTGATGATTTATCTCAAGTTATAAGAGGAGATAAGTTAATGCTAAATCATTGGTGATTTTTATTATCCAGGACTGGATATTCTGAGCTTTTAAATGAATATGTATTTTACTTCAAAATTAAATGCATCATAAAACTTATAATTGTCTGTACATGAACGGAGGATATATGGGACTTGGTCAAGTTTTAATCCATGCTCATGAAAAATCTACTCACAGTTTATTTATTTCACTTTTTAAATAACACTAACCACACAAACCAAAGTCTTGTATTTCCACTGTGCCCTATACTGAAGGTTTGTAATTTGTCTGCTGCATGTGCATCATATTCTTATTTGAATATATGTATTTTCTTCTCCTGCCATCTAACTCTGTATTTCATTAATACTTCTCAGTGCACACATTTTGTTTTTTCTAAAATTCAATACAATGCATTAACTAAAGATGCTACAAATATAAAATTGTATAATCTACACATTAACAATGCACTCCTTTATGAATGTGTTTGTCCCAAAAGTCCATCACTGTAGTGCTTTTATTAAGTGAAGGGGCATGAGACAGTGCTCAGAAATAAAAAGGTGTTATGCTACTGCATGACACCATCATATCAATGTGACTGCATCATCACCTTATTAAAATCAGCTTTTAATAAATTTGTATTACCAACAGGTCTGTGATACTAAGCATTTGGAGGAGAAATACTATTTATCTCTCTTACTGACAAAGTGCTATAAATGTTATTTAAAAATAAAGATATTAAATTCAGAATGTATCAGATATGCACAGATGATATTCATCAGGCTTCTTTTACCTGCTTGTATCAACTATTCTTACCATCAACTTCAATACTTTAAAACCAGCATGAAATCAATGGGTGTTGCAATATTCATTTCAAAATTAGATGCACTATATTTTAAAATGTGTCATTCTGCCCTCAACTAATGTAGTTTCATAAAGTAGGCAGGACATTTTTCATTAGTTTATAGTGTATTCTACCCCCAAACCTACATAATACAAAGCTTCCACATCATTCAAAAAGGTGCGTAAGCCTTTTTCTGGGAGAGGGCTTAAATCACCAAGTGAGGTATCCCATCCAAAATATTCACCAGGGCAGATTTACAATAAGCTAAACACACTTAGACAGAAATCATAGTCCAAGAACACGGGGCATTTTCTGTGCTTGAATTCCATTCTGGGTAATAATAGACAATCGCTCACAATTCAAAAGCAGTTCTGTACTTTCTCAGGCTGACAACTGTTGTCCTTGTTGGGGTAGTACTCTCAAGATAAATTATGAATGCAACGTGAAAGCTGTAAAATTTGTTGTATCTTCTATTATCTCCATGTTAAAGGCCACGAAAGCTCTTCAGTGAAGTCAGCCATTAAGAAATGACAGGTATTGCTATCAGGCTTCTTTATTGCCTATTACCTGCAATGACAGCAGCTGCTACACCACCACTCCACGGCCTATCACATTATTTGCAGCTAAAGCCAGCTACTGTGTCATTTTGGCTCATTTTCTTGACAGTGCCATCATAAATCCATGAAGCTGCGGGGTAACTGTCGGCTGCCTCGATTATCTTCATAGCTAGAATGAATCTTGAAATGTGTGTAACAGGCAATGACTGTTATGGATCAGGCACAAGGGCCATTCCCTATCCATCCTGTCAGGACTGTGAAGCAATACCTCCCACCGAGAGAGTTCCTAAACTACTGTCATGTAACTGAGTAAAGTACCTGAACTTTGAGAAATCTTAAGACTCTGCTGTGAAACCAGGAAGCCTGGCTGGCCTCCCACAGAAGCCTTACTCCTGGACCAAGTGGATTTAACAAGAGGAGTTTGAAATTTCAAAGTAACACTGCCAGGGAGTGTACCTGGCAGATCTTTTGATAATATGATAACTAGGATATTTAAGAAAACTCTGTGCATCCATTATTTATTTGGAGGAAAACATACATTTGCAGACTTTTATGCAACACCCACAGTTAGGAGTAATGTATAAAATGCATTTTGGGGAGCTCATGTGAATCTTTGATGTCCTCTCACAGCAGTTTTGAAATTGGGCACCAGTGAAGGTTTGGCCCCTGCAGAGTTGCCTCAGGCACTGAGGGAGGTGGAAACAGAGGCCTCTGGAGGGCGGTTTCTCAGCTTCACCCGAATAGCTCCTCTTTCATCTTTCACACACTGAACTTCTGCATCATATCATTTTCCTTTGTAAAAATATTTAGACCATTAATAAAAGTCTTTGGTGATATTTATACTTAGGTATAAGTTAATGACAAAATGAAAGCATTTGAAGTTCAACTGCTCAGTAACTGAAATCACCTCCAGTTTTCAGAGATGATTTTGATATTATAATTTCCTGAAGACCTATTACTATCACCATGTTACTTCTATTGAAATGAAGTTGTCAATAATACTTTCTTCATTGTGTTTTCCATAATGGTGCTCATTTTTTTAAGCCAAGTGTTTCTTGGATACCTACCATGTGCAAGGAAAATGTAACCCAATTACTTTCTGCAAGTTATTCTAACACTATCATGATTTTTGAGATCATATTTCTTCATAGAAATATAAATTATGTGTTGATTTCATTTTATATGTAATGATAAAATATAGTATATGAAAATTTTCGATACACATTTAAATAGCTATGCAAGCATCCTCATTAATCGTTAAGATTATAACCATTCCTGTTTAGTAATCTGTTGTTGCACTTTCTTTCTTTCATTGGAAGAGAATACATCTTTCAGACTAGCTTGAATTGCACTCAAATTAGATGACATAAAAACTGATTTTGTATATCACTCTGCCATAGCAAGTCTTGATCTATGACTACCTTGTAGTATGTGAACAACTTTCTGGTTATATAATCCTGAGGCTTACTTGTTATCAATGGCAATTATTTTCCAGAGGACTAATAAGCAATGACAATTTTCTGTCATTATGTTAATTATCATAACTATTATAATTTAAGTAGTGAATAATTGAAAGAAGCTGTGTCTCTCAATTTTCTTGGGTTGGTGTATTTAAGAATGCTGATTAATGCTAGGTGTATGAAAAACATACATTAAGAATTCACTAGCATAAGATAGTTATTGATAGATTGGAAATTAGTCATTTTTCCAATTTAAATGAAAAATGTATGGTCTCCTGAAATATCCAACTTTGTGCAATGCAATTAGATACACAAAACAATTAGTACATTTTGATGCAACAATATCACCTAAGATGTAAGGACTCATCTCTACTTTTAAATAAATAATCTATTATATATGTATGTGCTTCTAATATTTCCAAAATTTGTACTACACCCTTTGAGTTCCAAGGTAAATTCAGATGCACCTCATATTATCAAGATAATTACAGAATAAGTGACAAATATAGACATAAATATGCAAAACTGTCAACAGATTAATTTTATGAAAAAGGGAATATTATCAATTTTAAAATAGATCAAAATGAAGATCAAATGATAAGGGTTTCTTTGAAGGCTCCTTAATAAGACTAAGAAAAATAAAACATATTCCTTATAGAACTTGTCTATAGTCATCTATAGCTAGTAGAAGTACATTTAAACACATATCATTAGGAATAAACTTGTACATGCTTGAATTGGAATCTTGATAGTCCTAGTAGCAATACTTATTGTTCTACCCTCATACTTTCATACATCTAAATAAATAACTTATAAATTTACTTATGAAGGGGTCCTTTTAATTATCTTTGTGCTTACAACCCCCCCCCAAATAAAAGGCCCAACAAAGATCATTGTGTTATTCCCAAATCACAGCAACTCTAGGTATTAGTGCAGTCCGTTGCTTCAAATGCTCATCAATTACTAATTTTTGTAAGTAGATTACTGGACTTTTCTTCTAAGAAAACCATAGTTGAAAAGAAACTTCTAGTCATTTGTTTAGCTGTCAAGCACATTAAACATACCAGGAAAAAATACATATATATGAATTAAGATGGAAACAGACTTTGAAAACTGAAATGTAAATGTTTTCTACAAAAAAAAGTAAGCAATTCAGGCACCCAATTTAGAAAATTCTAGTATGATATAGTCTTTAATAATAATAAGAAAGAATTATTTTAGTTTAAGAGGAGGATATCCCCCCTACCCTGAATCAAGGAATCTCTGTCTTTACAAAAGAATGAAAAAAAAAGCAATATATTCTCAAGGCTGGTTCCTATGAGATCGCTGACATACATGCATCCACCCACTAAACGTCAATGATCCTCACTGCATCCATTGCTCCATAGCTACTCTATATCTCTCTGTTGCATTTCATAATTCACTGCCATGGCCATATAGAACTCACACATTCTACTCTTGAGGAGGGGTTCATTACAGAAGTTGCCAGGTAGCATTCAGGATCAGAAGTGCTCAGAATATAGTTCTTTGGTAAAGGAGGGCTAGTTCCTATATCTGTGAGCAGACTCTGTGGAAAAGAGCAAAACCTGAACAAAGAGAAAAGAAAAGAGCAAAGCCTGGTGGGTGGAAGGAGAGCAATACCTGGTACGTGGAAGGAGAGAGAATGTCCAGTTTGCCTATCGACAGCCTATCTCCTCACTGGCGTCAGGACCATATATAGGGTGCAGACTGCACCGGATAACACTGTCAGAGAGGAAGACACCAAAATGACTGTCTATAAATTTGGGGGGCAGCATTTCTGCGGAAATTTATTATTATTTTTATGTAAAAAAATGAATCAATGGTATCTAAAAGGGAGTTCGGGTGGTGATCTGGGTTAGGCGTTCAACTCTTCACAACCAAGACAATGGGTCCAAACCATCAGGCACTCTGGAAGTTGCCTGCCCCATGAAGTCTCAGAAACCCTGTGTGGAGTCTTTATGAATAAGAATAGCTAGATGACATTGGGTCTGACCTTTGGATTTGGGTTATTTTTGACAGCAGAACCATTTTTTGTTAACCCAGTTAGAGGATATGAATATAGCAGCAGGATTAAAACTCTGGGAGGCTAATTTCTTTGTGAATCTTCTAATGTGCTACAGTCAGAGCTGTCATTTTTACTCAGTGGCAATGGCATTTCCAATCACACAGGTCCTGCACACACCACTATAAACATGAATTGTCATTTCCACAGCAACCATTGTTATCGTCACTTTGCAGGCATTTTAATGTCAGCTTTTGTATAGTTACTGATTTTTGTCAAAGTGTGTGTGTTTGTTTGTGTGTGTGTGTGTGTGTGTGTGTGTGTACTACAACACTGTTGCCGTCAGATGCCACCAAGTCCATCCAAGCTCATAGCGGTGCTATGTAGAAGAGAATGAAGCAATTCCTGGATGTTTGAGCAGCTTGCTGCAGACACTGCAAATTCAACATGATGGCGAGTCATGATCGTGAAGTCTATCACTGGTATTTTGGGGAATGAAGTAATAATTAAAAGACAAGAGAGAAATTAAAGCTTCTGCTCAGCTATCAAATAATGTAACTAAAAATGTAAATCACTGTGAAAGATTTTGCAATACAATATTGTCCTTAGTAATCATGATTTGTTAAATAGTGTCTAAGCAATTCACAACTCTATTGGACATCTATTAATCTATTAAAATTGTAATAAGAGTTGTAGAATAATGATTGACTAAATGAGTCTGTGATCGTATGTAGGGCAATTGCCCATTTAGAACAGGAAATAAGCAGAATGCTTTGTTCATAAATATTACTTAAATTTTAAATGATGTTTAAAAAAATGTAGCTCTTGAATTTTTTCCCTTAACATATAACTTACAAAATATATTTGATTCTATTGAAATTATCATGGTTAAGTGTGATTTTTTTAAAAGCTGGGACACATGAAATATATATTTGATCTAAATGACATATCCAACATGCTTACACTGTACAGTTCTAATTTTTCTAAATATTATTAACTTACCTTTTATGTTGCACAGGGAGATTTTATCATGACACATAGACTAGATCAAAGATACCCAGTGAATGCTAGCTAAGGAGAGCAAATGGAGCAAGAATGGTATTAGCTGAGACACTTGCTCTAGCAATGCTTCAGTATGTCAAAGACAGACTGCTGGCCAGGATTCATCAAAAGACTAAGCTTGTCAGCCTCCAATTGATAAAGTTAATTAAGTGGATGCTAGAATACATTCTACGTAAAAGAGTGAGAATGGCAAAAATTGAAGCAGAAGAGAATTCTCAATGGATCTATAGGTATGATCATGTCAATAAGTTGATTAATGTTTAAAATGAAAGGTTTCCAAATTTGATGGTTCTTCGTGGGTGACACCAGCTCTAAATAATTTGGAGGTCGACCTGGTGCCTGACAACTTATATCAAAAGGAGGTGTGCTCTTTCCAGAAAAAAAGATAGCCCTTTCAGTGTTGTAACAAAGCCAATGCAAAAGCGAAGGGAGATGTGTGCCAGCTTTTGAAAAAGTGGTTTGTAAGGCAATGCCAAAAATCAAGAAAAATTCAGTAGTCATAGATGATTTACCTTATTCTTGCATAAATGAAAATCCATGCTGTTTTTGCTGCTAATGCTTTCGTGCTAGTGGCACAAACAGAACATCCAAGTCTGGGACTGGGTTCAAAAGTGGTGGAAACTGACTCAGAAGTACTTAACCAAGGGTCATCAGAAGAACTCTAGCATTGTCATCTTGAAGAGTAGAAGATACTGCCAACAAGATTGAGAATACACAAACCATTGACCTTGAGACGATTGCTTTGATAGAAATGAAGAACAAAATGTCGAGGGACATTGTGGACAGTTTGTATGATATCACGTGTCTTCTTTCCAGACAGAATCTGCCATTCTGTAACCACAAGAAAGAAACATACAGCTTACTTAAATAAAGAGAAATTGGGGGGATGTTTTCAAAATAGAGAAAGTGCTGAAAGATCGCCAAAGAGATTAAAGAAGAACACACATAAACTCAAGACATCAATTCTTATCTTGGACCAAAAACTCAGACTGGGTCCTGACAAACCGTGAAAGGAGAATCTTGTCATTGACACACATCTACCAAGTACTCTAGGATGATGCCTGGCAGCACATATTATAAACTATCCTGATGTCCAAAGTGATCAGATATGTAAAAGTCACTCATAAGAACTTTAAAAAAGCTCTCTAGGATTTTCCCCTTTAAAAGGGAAACACCTGCTGATAAAAACCTTAATAATGATGGAATAATAATGAAGTGTGCTCAAAGACACAATCAAGCTCCTCTGTACCTGCAGTCAGTGGAGAGTACAAGGAATTTTTTTTTACATCACATAGCAATGAGCTGGGAACAATATGATTTATTTTTAAGATTAACATCATTTATGATAATAAAATAGTGACATTATCTATAAACTAAAAAATGTATAAGCTCTGCATAATTTGTTACATGCTTGGTAGTATCACCCCACCCAAAACAATAATAACAAACAAACAGAATAGCACTAGTGTGGAATTTTTGTAGTATGCATTTACCTGCTTGCCATCCTTCCAGCAACTCACTCTGAGTTAGTGCATCCAGTGGTATCACCTGGGAATGGTCTCTCTGATCACAGGGGATTCTTTTAAATACAGATTTTATTGGGTAATCTTAAATATAACATTCAATACATAATTCCTATTAAGCACACTTTTACACATGTTGCCACATTCATTTCCAAACATTTTCTACTTGAGTCCCTGTCATAAGCTCCTAATTCTAAAGTGAAAGAATGAGAAAAATATTTTTAATGTATGGGATGATCGCTAATGCACAGGAAGAGCAACACAACATTTTTTTTATTAATCTTTGTTATTTCACTTTTCTGAGCAACCTAACTTTCTGGAATGATGAACTTTATCTGATTCATCTTACTCAGCAGAAGAACTCAGTTCTTAAAAAAGTATGGACAAAGCAAGAGAAACTAAGGCTTTTTCTACAGAAAAGTACAGTCAAAGCACAGTGAAGTGTGCAATTGAGCAGGTACTTTTACCATCAAATCGACATAAAATTTCAGTAGAAGAAAAAGCCAAATTCAAGAAGAAAATTGTGGAGGATGGTGAGTTAGCAAGTGAAATTGGATTCACTCTAGAAGGAGAAAATAAGAGAGTGTTTGTGAGTGGATTGATCACTTTCATTTGACCTCTGATTTAGTTCAAGAACCTGCAGCCACACTTGAGGCTGTTCAGGCAAAGTGCCTCATACCTTGCACTAAAGAATAAGGGGAGGTTTCCAGTCTGGAAACTTTCATAGTACTTTCTATGAGGAAGTATCTGAGAGAGAGAGAGAGAGAGTTTAATAGAAACACCATGGATGAGAAAGCACCTGGAAGGACAGGAATTCAAAAATGGAGAAATATTTTTATTTGGAACTCATATCTCTTATCACTCTTATATCTCTTATCCACTCATTCATCCATGTGTCAAGCACATTTGTACATATGTTGCCTCTCAATTTCAAAGCAGTTTCTTTCTACTTGGGCCCTTGTTATCACTCCTCGTTTCCCCCCTCCTTTCTCTCCCTCCCACATTAATCCTTGATCACTTATAGATTATTGTTTGCATATCTTACATCTTCATCTGTCGCCTTTCACCCACTTTTCCATTATTCATCCCCCTGGAAAGGGATTCTATATTCATCCTTGGGGTCTATTCCTTCTTTCACTATTTATCATCCCCTTATCCTCATGATATCTCTATTTTCACTGTTGGCTCTGAGGGGGTTTATCTATCCTTGATACCCCCTGCTGCTGCTATTATCTGTAGGACTGCGCATATTTTGGTCTAATCTGATTTGTAAGATAGAATTAAGGTCATAATGGTGGGGGGGCATTAAAGAACTAAAGGGAAGTCATGTGTTCCATCAGTGCTATACAACACGCTGATTGGCTCATCTCTTTCTTGTGACCCATCTGTGAGGGGATGTCCGCTCTCTACAGATGGACTTTGGATCTCCACTCCTGGCTCTATCCCCCCATTCAAATTGATAAGATCTTGTTCTGTGTCTTAGATACTTGATCCCTTATCCAAATTGCACCTCATGGTCACACATAATATGTGTTCTTAGAAGAAAGCAATACACATATGAACTGGAATCCTAATCGTAATTATTTGTAGCTTACCCCTATGCATATACCTATATCGCATATGTGTATTTAGGATAATATACCATTATATATTAATATGTACTAATACCTCAGACTAGACTCTGTTGTTTTGTTTTCAAAACTGTGGGTTACTATGTAGTGAACAATGGTTTTGATGTCCCTGCTCCACCATCTCTCACCTTTGTTGTTAGTTGCTGTCAAATGAGTTACAACTCTTAGTGGATTTATATATAATAGAGTTAAAGGTTTCCTACATATTTTGTATGTATGGATCAGTTGCTTTATAAATTGTGACAATCTGTTTCATCAAGCAAGGAGCCTTGGTGACACCTGGGGCTCTCAACCAAGCTCATAGGTTTAAAGCCACCTGTCTCTCTGTGGGAGAAAGATGAGACTGTCTACTCCCACAAAGTTTGCAGTCTCAGAAATTAAGAAGGTTCTGGCTGGTTTCTAGAAGTCTAAATCTATCAGCTGGAGTGAGTGAGAGCTCACTGAGAGTTTTGCTCCTTTTCGTTGGCCCGCTTCTTTCCCACCTGCGATGCCGCATATTCGTGATGAGCTTTTCCTGATGGTGTGGACAAAGTCAAGTAGAAAGAAAAACTGAAAGAACAATTCGAGTTATTTTTCTTCTAACACTTATTTGTTCTTTCTTCTCACAATCTAGGATCTATTCAATATTTCTTTGGGATATCATTAATTTCTAACTCCTTGGAACTTGTCTGGTACTAATTATTCTAAAATAAATTGTTACCATATCATTTACTAGTTTCATGAGATGGAAGTCCCCTCTTTTGGGATGTATGATGAAAGAGAAGCCATTCCTGAACAGTTCAAATTATGAAAGCACTGAACAACAACCAAAAATTTTCTTCATCCTATGACATCTTGGGAGAAAGGCAAGGCAATCGCTTTCTGAAAAATCATCCTTTGAGATTCTTTGGAGCCATTCGCTCCTGATCCAGATGGGATTGCTGTACATGAGAGTTGATAGGTAGCATGGAGAATGGACTCAATGAGAGGGAAGCTTCCATAAACCGTTTGTGGAGTCAAATCAGTGGCCTCTTAATTAGCGACTAAATCCTTAGTCTCCATGTCATCAGAGCTGCTTTGATTTTTATTAAGTAATGGAAAGTCAATATTATTCTATTGGATATGATTTTAGAAATGTAGATTTATTGCAATTCTGCATTTTCTATATGGGGAAATTATAGCCACCCAAAACTTACTTGAGACCTTTTTGTACTTAAATTATAATACATTGTATGACGTCACGGTGGAAACACAAAACAGATAAATAATCTGAGAATGGAGATTCAATGATAGGAATGCTATAGCCTTATAATGGTAAGTTATTATGACAATGGCAAGGTAAAAAGGTTATACTTTAAAGTTAAAACTATAGTAACTAAAAGAATTTGAAATTCTATTTGAGTTAGGGTTCTAAATTTATTGACTGATGCACTTTCATAAGTTTGCAATCCTTAGAATTGAGCACAAGTTTATGCTGTAAAATTTTCAAATTATTTGTGCTTTTCAATCTCTTATTTTTATGATATAATATTTTATATTGTTTCTTATATTTTATCAATGGCTACATATTTTATATTTTCTGAATTTGCCCTTATACTGTACCTCCTATGCATATTTATGAGTTGCCTTTTAATTTATATAAAGCTATATGACAATTATAATAATATTAAATGATGTTACAAATAAAAATAAAATTATTATTGTTTGCACCAGATATTGTTCAACATACTTACATGAATCATCCCAGTAGACCTCAAAACAATTCAATGATATTAATACTATTACTATTATTCCCATTATATAGATTATAAAAGTGAGTAATTAATATTTTAAGTAATTGCCACAGCACTTAGCTTAGAAAGGGCAGTACAGTAAATTTACTATGAGGCATCTTAATTCTTGAATTCCTTTTTGTATTTTTCTTAAATTCTTGAATTCTTAAATGATTATCCATGCTATAATTTATGTCCTACTTAGGCAAATTCTAATCAATTAAACTATATTTATTTTTTTATATATCAGCTTTAAAATTAAAAATTTGAATTATATTTTTATAATAATAACCACTGAATTAAATAACAATAAACCACTGAGTTAAAGAATAAATCAGGGGATAGGTTCTGTGGCAGTCAACTAATCTGGTGCCAATTTGAGGATTAAGAGTGTAGGCATGGAGTCTAACATGTCAACCTGGAGATAAACAATGAGGTGTCCATGTGGGCATGGCCTTCTCCTGAGAATTCTGGGAAATGTGGTAATTCCTTTTTGGAGGCAGAGACACTGTCTTTCTGGGTTCACTTCCATGGAAACTCTTTACTGACAGCATTCACTGAGTGAGAGACTTGGCCAACAAGGTAGACTCCCTGTGAGACATTCTTGAGGAGAAGCCACATAGACCTACCCTGATGCAGCAAGAAACCTGGACCTAGAGAAGCCACGTGGGGTCTCCCATTAGCGCTGAGATGCTTACACCACCACTGGATCCAAAGACTTTCTACTCACTGGCTTGTGAGCATCCTACATTTGGCATCATTGCAAGTATTTTTGTGAGTCTGAAGGACTTTGTAGATTGTTGTCAGACATATGGACTACTATTGAACTTATGGACTTGATCTGGACTGGGCTGGGATATTTTCTTAGTGTACAATTACCCTTTATATAAAACTCTTTCTTATATACATATGCATGCTTATGAATTCATTTCTCTATTCTACCCAGACTAACACAGGTAAGAAGGAAGAAATATAGAAGAAATTGAAATTCAGAAGAGAAAGATGTAATGCAGAAGAAGCAAATTTTCTTATATTCCATAAGGAAAAGGGGGTAGAAATGGTATATTCAACAGCATTTAGAAGCAATTGTAGGATAAATTATGCTGGAATATTTTAAGTCAAAGAAATGTTTTTTCCATATATTATATGTCATGCCATTTACAGAAAAAATTTTATAGTATACTAGTAGTTTTATATAAAATAAATATAAAGGATAAGTTGAGGCATAAAAATTCTATGCATCCCTAGAAATGAGAGGCATATTTAGTACATGTGCTTTCAAATATGAGTATAGCTAGGACATTTCATTTGAAAAAAATTATTATACTGTGCATTATTTTATGCCTTGTCTACAATGGCTATGTCAGCCAAATTTTTACAATAAATGTCAAAACTCACAGTTAAAATAATGTTTTAGATGACATTAAAACGAAAAGTTTTATATGACATATGCTTAAAAGAGGATATACTGGTAACTTTTAAGAGGTTAAAATACCTTTACCATCAATTTCTCTTTAAGAATCACAGAGAATGGGCAAAATAATGTGCTAGCTGATAATATAAACTATGTGCATTTCAGAGCAGAGGAATATATTATTGAAATAACTATATAAATGCTGGCATTCAGGGGGCTTAATAAAATTTTTGTGTTAATTATGATGACTATGGTGATATAAAGTCTATGTGAAATACCAACAAGCATCACTAATATTATTTATTCAGCTCAATTAATTAAAATGCCTTAAAATTCATATCAGTTTCTCTAGGACTGGGCTTATATTTCAAAGAGAATTTGTTTGTATTTTGGTGGTAGTTATATAATCTCATTATATCTTGAGGATACTAAGAGCGAAGGGTTGGAGTCTAGTTTTCCATGGGTGTGGCCTGCCAATGAGGATTCAGGAACTTCCTCTCT
Source organism: Nesogale talazaci (assembly GCA_004026705.1). Taxonomy (NCBI): domain Eukaryota; kingdom Metazoa; phylum Chordata; class Mammalia; order Afrosoricida; family Tenrecidae; genus Nesogale; species Nesogale talazaci. The sequence goes on from PVJH01004319.1 coordinate 41,199, forward strand.
CTTGATTTTGCTGTTAGAAGAGGAAGGCCTCTCTCTCTCTTTATTTCACTTTCCTGCTATTGACACACTCAGGAGCTAGAGAATCCCTGTGGAGATTCTTCCACCACCACTGAATCCACAAGACTTCTCACCCACCAGCCATTGATATTCCCCCATTTATATAATTATGAGTTGCTTTGTGAGCCTGAAGGGGTATTTATAGACTAGCATCAAACATATGGGCTAATTTAGAGTTTATAGACTTTATCTGGACTGGGTTGTGATGTTTTCTCAATATTTGATTGCTCTTGTATATAAAACTCTTTCCTATACAAATATGTGTGTCCATGAAGTTGTTTCTCTAGTCTATCTAGACTAACACAATATCTATATAATTTATATTTTTACCATATAGAAGTGAAAAATAGTGCATTAGGCTGGTTTGGCAAGATAAACAATTCCAGGGACACTGTGTATTTATATGAAACAGCTTTATATTGAATAGTAATTAAATAGTGAGAAACCATCCCAGCCAACTCTAGATGAAGTCCATAAGTCCAATATTAGCCCATTTATCTGAATTTAGTCCTTAAATTCCTAGTCAGACTCACACAGTTACTGGCATTGATGCCCAAAGCAAGAAGCTCACTGGCCAGTGGATGGAAATTCTTGTGTATTCAGTGGTGTTGGAAAGATCTCTACCTGGCTACTCTAGCTACCACGTGTGCCAAGAGCAAGAAAGGAGAGAGAGAGAGAGAGAGAGAGAGAGAGACTTGTCTTTTCCTATAGCAGAATTTTCCCAAATTCCTTATAAGCCAGCCACAGCCACAGCCATGACAGGCTAGATTCCTCAAGATGACATGAGTTTATGTAATTGCCACAAATACACAAGTATACATAGTCAATCAAGTCTAACCACATTATGGTACCAAGAGTGGCATACCAGAGAAACAAATCATAAAGATGGAGAGCAGATGCATTTTATACCTCTGTCTCATGGTAGTTTTGCTTACTTAGCTAGCCAGAGGCCAGATAAGGCTACTCTGCTTACTAGATTGTTTTCTGGAAAAGACATATGAAGTAAAGGTTTAGATTCTTAGAAGGTGTCTTCATTAATCTTGTTTGAAATAGAAAAAAATTAAGTGTGATAAATGCAGTTTTTGAACTAGAGGGTTGAAATCGCCCCTTGAACCTATCCTCCGTGACAATGCTGCTTAATCAAAATATCTAATAGAAGGTTAAAATGGCTGACAGAAATCCTGGTCCTGGCTTGAGGCAGTTAGAAGCCTAAAGCCATATTTCATATCAGCGGGATAGTTTAGACAAATATTAAAATTAATTCAGATAAGTTTTTAATTTGACTTTTAAAAATCTGTCAGGATCTGGCTGTACTAAGATGATACTGTTTTTTTCTGTCTATTATTATTGATACAACATGTAAAAGAAATGGTAATAAGTCATTTACAATAGAGAGTTTATAAGCCTACTTGCATTCAACTTTAAGTTGGATTTTAAAATGGGTAGAGGTCACTCCTGCAAAGAAGGTTCTTAAAAGATAATCCCCTTCAAGTGTCTTGAGTACTAAGGACATTCAAACTTGAAGAGGAGACTTACCTAGGGAACTATTGATAGAATGAAAAAGAAAAAAGAAAACCCTTTGGATTTTTAAATTTTGAACCAGTGTTTTTAGCATGCAGCTGGAAAAATATGAAGCCATGAAGGATCTCTACAGGGTGACAGAAAAAAGGGAGCCTACAAACAGTCTTTAAAGTTTGCTAGGTAACCACCTGGATCTACGTGTTGAGGAGAAGTAGGAGAAATGCAACAATGAAGAGACACTGACACTCATAGAACAGGTTCACAGATATTAGAGGAGAAGATGAGAGCAGGTTGTCTGGCCTGAATCTCAGACCACATTGAGTGGACCAGAACCCGAGCAGATGAAGAAGAAATTTTTGATCCTGTGAATTGGTACATATTGCTGCTGACTTTATGGATGACATGTCCTGATATCACTTTGCTTAAGCATATGGACTCACAAGGTTACAACTTGAATGAAGATTCTTCTCATTAAAGAATCTCTTGTCTTCTCTGAACATTTGGTTGATATAAGTGGGTTGTATGGACATTGGATACCAAAAATTGGGGGAGATAAAGGCATGAAGTGAGTGACTTACAATCTTTAATAGGTGGGATAATATATTTACAGGATTATAAGATTATAGTGTATGTATTCACATAAGTGCAATTGCTGAATATTGAATATTTTAGTTTTGTGCATTTATAGAATATTATGTTTAAGTGAGAGTGAGATATTTGCATTTCAGTTTTATCCTATTAGGTGTACATATGACTTTATTATTGCTTTGTTTAAAATTTTTGTATGGCTAAAGAATTGTTTAAAAGTGTCAATTTGACAAGGGGTGGTCTGTGGTATATAACTATACTCTCGTGTCAGCTTATTTGTTTTTTTTTCTAGTTATTAGCTTTTTTCTTCTTTTCTTCACTTAATATCAAATCTTTTATTTATCTGTTTTGTCTCTATTATTTTTGATTTTGCCTACCTATATAACATAAGCATGGGAAGAAAGCTTGAGGAGAAAGCAATGAGACCAGCAACTCTGGGACTTGGGAAGAGGAGGCAAGGGAAGGGAGTGGTGAGCAAACTACAACATAGATGGAAAAACCAGGGAACTCAAATCAACAGTGAGGAGGACATAGAGATGCTGGGGGTTTGGGAGCCACAGCCATCAGTCTGAGAGGAATTACTAAGAGTGAGAAAAAGGACTAGTGTGATGGTGGGAAAGGAAGAAGGAAAAGGGAAACAGTGGAAAGATCTAGGAAACAAAGCTTTCTATGAGTGTATACTGATTGAAAATTGAAAAGATGAAATATTAAAATTATTTTATCTGTTATTTTTAGCTTTTCAATGGGGGATATTACATATTTGGAAGGAGTGGTCATTTAATGACAAAATTCAAAATTCTATCCATCACTGAAGACTGGATTTACTCTTCACAACCATCACTAGTCTGTTACAGGGATAAGTGTGTGTGTGTGTGTGTGTGTGTGTGTGTGTGTGGTGTGGGTATGTGGAGGGAGTTGAAGAGCATCTTAGAAGATTTGAACATTTGTGATATCATTGATCTCCAACTCCTTGGAGGAGTTTAGTATGAAATAGTCTAGCAGAAATTACTACCACAATATATATGACTGAAATTATTTTTTATGGACCAATATTGCTATCTTAATTCCTGGAATGAGGCCATTAAAGTTCAGTTATGTTTTAGATCATGCATGTGGAAAGTTACAAACTAAGGTGGGTTAAAAAATGAGATGCACATTGGACAGTGTTCAATATAAAAAAGTATTAACAATTTGCAAAGTCATAAGGGCTCATGGGGGAAAGGGGAAGAGGGGAAGGGAAATATGGGGAGCTGGTACTGGGGATCTAAGTGGAGGCAGGATGTTTTGAGAATGATGTTGACAACAAGTGTGCAAATGTGGCCTACATACAATTGATGTATGTATGGATCATAATGGAAATTGAATGAATCCCCAATAAAAGGGTTCAAAGAAAATGGGAGGGAGAAAGACGTCCTTATATCAAGGGTTCAACTAGAAAATATTTGGAAATGAATATAGCAACATGTGTAAAAATATGCTTGATTCAAATGATGTATTGAATGTTATAAGAGTCCCCAATAAAATTATTGGAAAAAAATGAGATGCAATATGCTATGTGCTTGATGTCTTTTGGAATTAAGTCTCACAGTATTTTTGGCATGAATAAAATACAATTTTATTCTATTTAAACAAAACTTATTTTAGATTTTCTACCTCATAATTATCTCACATTTATATTTTATGAAAATATGTGCATGCATTGTATATAAAACATATTCCCTAAAATTTCAAGTTGGTGAAGTAAATTTCCATTTGGATTATTCATAATTTTATTTAATTCTGAATAGTAAACCATTTTTTGTTTGTTTTTTGGGCATCACCGCCCTTTGGTGGTGGGAATAGGAGGTCCAGCCTTTGCTCCTGTGGAGCCACTGCTGGAATTGAACCTCCATCCCAGTGGGCAGCAGTCCCGCGCACAACTACTACACCACCGGGCCCATCCCAATAGTAAACCATTTTTAATTCCTTTGCTAAACATCAAACATTGAAGGCCAATAGTAGGTAAAACAGTTTTGTCAATAGCCTCAAAGTAATCCTTTTTCATACTTATTTCAAACCTGAAAACTGCTTATTTAGTAACTGTTACGTCACTGCCATGATCTAGAAGTAAATGAGAGTGGGGCCGATAGCAGAAGGAAGACCAATTAATGGAATGTGAAAATATTTTCTGGTACGATTTTCATTTCCTGATAATCTAATTTACTTTAAGAAGATTCTAAATAACCCCAAATTCTTTCATTTTCACTTTATTAATCCTGTGTTTTCTAACAGTAACATGCAAAACAGGCCACTTCTGAAATTATATACCACAAATTATAATAAAGGCAAAGATTATATATATTTGTATATATATATATTTTATATAAATAACTATTTTTCTCAGGAAGGAAATCTGATAAAAAATCTAGATCATAATAAAGACCATACCATACTGAACAATTAAATGTCTGCTTAGAAGATTTTGTATTTAGGACAATCTTCCTTTCTCTACAGAGTAAAATTTGTGACCAAATATATTCTGCATTTTAATAAACCTGATTTAAAATTCCTGCACAAAATTGACATTCAACTATGTTCTAACAGTTCAGATACTGGCAAGGTCTACAAAGATGCCACTGAAATGTATATATAGTGCATAATTTTCATTTCTTTGCTGTCAGAGTAACATGTGTGCTTCATATGCTTTAGTGAAGTCTAGCAGTACAAATGTGTCAAAAAATCATAAAAATTTGTCTTCTATGACTAACATAAAATTTAGGACCATAGTAGTGGGATGTTTATCTCTAAGGAAGGAAAGGAATTTATTCTTGAATGTGCGTGTGTCTATCCTACATTTACCATGAATATTTAATAAAATAAAACTTGTTGAAGTAGCCATTTTCATTGTATATTTTTATATTTGTTGTTGCTATGTTTCTCTGTAAGACTGAAAACCAACAGGAGACTTAATATTGCCATTTAATTTTGAGAGAAAAGTTCATGTATTAAATTTATCATCATATGCCAAAGAAGTTTGTTTCTCATTTCCCTCTAACTCTACTTGCGTTTTCTTCTGACTCTATTACATGAAACAAATACAATCAATTACATTAATGGTATGAATTCTTCCATTGCAAGAAACTGCCACTTTAGTAGAATTAAAAATTCAGTGATTCCCATAGGTAGATGTCAAAGATGACATCAGAAAGAGAGGAAAAGATGGGAATTCTAGCCGGCTCCATGTCACTGCTCTGTTTATTCTTCCAGTCTCCATTGCACTTCATATATCAGGCTCATTTTCCTCAAGTGGTGAGTACAATGGCAAATTTCATACATTGAGATAGCATGACTCAAATGAGAAGAAATATCCTCAAGCATCTTTCAATAATTAGAATGTGGGATGCATGAATCTATGAAAATTGGAATACATATCGATCAATACCTTGGCATTGTTACCTGAAATGGATTGCTATTGATAATCTTGAATCTGATAATCATATGATTTACTGTTTCAGAAATGACAAATTCAAGAATAATACCCCATTAATTATGACTCCTTATAAAGCAAAAACAAGTAAACAAAACAAAGCTTTCATGACAAAGGGAATATACTTTGGAGATTAGCAGGAATGTTAGGACAACAGAGGGAAGATAGTGTGCTGATGGATGCTAACTTGGATGAAACAGAAGATAATAGTCCATAGGAGGAAGAAGAGAAAGATCTATTGAAGGCTAAACTGTTGAGGGTGGAGGGAAGATGGAGGGGTTGATTTATAGCTTAAATTGTTGAAAACAAAGTCGATCATCTGAAATGTAAATCCTCACCCAATTTATAATTAAAAAACAATCAATAAACAAAGTTTTATAAAAAAGAACAATTCAAGTTGCCCTGAACTGTAATGCTGTCTGTGATAAAATGATACCTATACACTTACAAGGAAATCTAGTTAATAAAAGCTTTTTTTTTTTCAAATTGGTAGAATTCTTCAGATTCCCCCTCACTCGTTTTGGTGACTGACTTAAATTTGCTTTTGTGATCCTCAGTATAGTAAACACTAAGATTTTCAAACTCAAAATGGCCAGTACTTCCATTGTTCCACCTAGTAATGACTGCTATGCTCACCTTGATGTGTTCCATTTCTTTTAGACTACCCCTAATATTTTTACCTCCTTATAAGATGGATTGGCACAGGGACTGCAGCAATGGTCTCAAGTATGAGAACCACTGTGCGGCTGGCACAGGACTAGAAAAGTCCCATTCTGCTGTACAAATGACCCCCGTGAGTCACAATCCACTCCATGGCATCTAACAAGAAGAACAATATTTGTTCACCTTGACATTTTATAGTTCATGTTCTCATTTGTTCCTTCTTATTCTGATTTGTTTCTATCAAGGAAGGGAGCTTTGAAAGGTTTCTTCTCTCACAGTCTCCAGAGTCAACTCTGTTTTGAGGAGGCACTCCTTCCCCATTTGTATATGCCTTGCCTTTAAAACGGAGGGGCTCATCTTCGGGTACCGTATTTGATACTGTTCTGGTGCTAGCTGTGAGGTTTTCAGTGACTAATCACTGTTCACAAGAAGTGGACAGTTTATCCCTTGTTGATAGGTTGTTCTTAATCATGGCACTGTGATGAAAACTGTCTACCAACTATAATCTTGGTGATTTTTAAATACTGGTAGCATAGTGTCCAACCTGATAGAACAGATAAGCAACTGCATTATGACAAATTAAGAGATGAATGTTTGGAAAAATATGCTTTTGTGAAAGAAATGGTTTCAGAGGACCTGTGATAGACTAGCAAGATCAATGACCTGTTTAATGGAAATACCTTTTCAAAAATACAAATGGTTATTATGCACACAGAACTTGCCACGTGGAACATATGAGATACAAACGAATTATATGGACTACAACTGTAGAGACAGAACATGATGAAGCTCAATTCTATCAATCAGACCAAATTTAAATCTTGACAGGGGAACAAATGATTAATTATTCCTATGTAAAGTTCAATTTGTAGATCATTTAAATGGAAAAAAATCACAAGATTCAAAGTGCAACCATATGAATATTCCATCTTAATATAATTACCATCTCAAGAAGAGATTTCACACATGAAAAACTACTGAACAAAGACCATAGGAGTTGTGTAATGAGACAAAGGACCTCATTTATGAATGAAGCGAGAATCTTAAACAAAATAAAGCAAAACCAAGAAAGAAAGAAAAGACTAGGTAGATATTAAAAAGACTGAAACTTGCTTTGGAATGTAAAAGGTTGCATTATTAGCTGCCTTATGGCAAAATAATAATATTTTATAAATTATCAAGGGTTCACAAGGGAGGGGGTGCAGGGATGGAAGGGAAAAAATGAGAAGCTAATGCCAGGGGCTCAAGTAGAAAGTAAATGTTTTGAGACTGATGACAGCAGCAGGTATACCAAGGTGCTTGGCACAATGGATGTATGGATGCATGTATGGATTGTGATAAGCATTGCATGAGTCCCCAATAAAATGCTTTATTAAAAAAAGAAAAATGTTTGAAAAATGATTGACTGATTGTTATAGCAATTGTGCAATTCTGATTGATGTGAATGATATGACATATGTATTAAATACCAATTAATGATAACTAATGATAATAATTTAAGACACAGTTCTGACTTGGTGAATGTTTATAAACATAGGGAACCTATTGGGGAGGTTATTGATGATCCTCATGATTTTTGCTACTCTTGACATAGTTATTACAACTACTGCTGAGCCATCTTATTATGGATCTTCCTTTTCAAACAATTCAATCTCTTATGGGGAATCCAGGACAGATGAGGCCAGTGGTGAGATTGGAGTTACCAGTTGGATGCCTAGAAGGTGGGGTAGAGAGATGGAGCAGGCATGTGAAGGTGCTTGGCACAGTATATGTGTTTATGTATTGTGAAAAATGATGCAAGAGCCCCCAATAAAATTATTTTAATAAAAAATTGATCTTGGTCAAACATGATGTCTCATTCCAGGGGTTGTTCCTGCCTAATAATATGTCTAATAATATCCTCACATCCTTCTTCTTAGATGAATTCTGCATGACAAAGCATACTTAAAAGATATGGCATCAAGTTTAAACAAAGACTATTTAGCAACTACAATATGCAGATACCATAAACTTGATTATTGAAAATGAAGAGGAGCAATCATTGATGAAGATCAGACACTACAAATTTTATTAGGGTTTCTAACTCATCACAAAGGAAGCATTAATACTCACAACTGAATCAGTAACCAACATTATAAGCAAGAGTGAAAATATTGAATTACCAAGCATTCTTCTTCTCTTGGATCCACAATCAACACTCAGGAAAGCAGCAATCAAGGATCAAACTATGCATTAAATTAAATAAATGTGCTGCAAACTTTCTTTTAAATATTATTACTTTAAAAACTAACATATGCTTAGTCCAGTCACTAAAAAACTAATTTCTTATGGGAATGCCACCCAAGGAGTAGAGAAAAGGAAGAACTGATGACCTTGAAGTCTGGTTTTCAGGCAGAATGTTGAACACAGCATGGGCTGCCAGAAGAATGAGCAAATCTTTCTAGGAAGAAGAGCAACTGGAATGCTCATGAGCTAGGAGAATGGGGAGGCTTCCTTTGATATACTTGGACACGTTTCCATGAGGGGCCAGTCCCTGTCGAAAGAAAGAATGTTTGCTAATATTGTGGGTCAGAGAAAAAGAAAGTTCCTGAGGAGATGGATTCACACAATGAGCCGAACCACTGAAATATGGACTTTGCATGGCAAAAACTGTTTGGGTGTCCCAGGTTTGGGGCATGTTTTTGTTAAGTCGCATATCAGGTTCTTAGGAATTCAAACCAATGTTGTGCCATTTATTCACAGTTTGAACTAGAAATCCATAGTTCTGGATTACAAAGTTGCAGCAGAATGCTTTTAGTACACTCAGAATTGTCTGTGATATGTCATTTTGCTCCATCTTCACACATTCAGGATTTATTTCCATTTCTGATTTGGGAAAAAACAAGCCATGTCTTCCTCTGATTAAAGAGTAAAAAAGAAAAGGGAGAAAAGGGGGGGTAGGGTGCAGAGTGGTGAGTTAAAGGACAGATTGAGTGTATGTATTTTGATCTGGCAGTTGTCTTCTGCAATTTTTTTTGCCAAAAGACTGCTAATTTCATACAAAAATTTAAATATTGTAGCAGTCACCCAACTTAAACATTTGGCAAATAGTTATCCTATTTTAAAAATGGAAAATATTTCTCAAGTGCTTCTGTTTTCAAAATACTGTCTCACGCTATTCTTTATGTTTTTTTAAATCATTTTTGGAGAAAATTCTATAAATTCTAGATGTTTTATATATTGGGGTTATTTTCCTTCTATAGCATCCATCTAAGAATACCTCAGTAGATTCCAAGAGTAAAGATATAGCACTTGATGCTATTGGCTAAGTATATGACGGCTCTGTAATAAGTCTCCAATAGGGTTTCAACAGTTGCAAATCTTTACAGAAGCAACTCCTGATAGGTTTGATCTGCCAACCTTTAGGTCGTCAGCTAAGTGCTTTAACCACTGCAGCACTGAGTCTTAAAACATGTATGAAGAGCTTTGTCATATTTTTTCTCTTACTTTAATGGGAATGAACTGGTCCATTGTGGTGCACGGCCTTGTTCAGAACTTGCATTTCCACCATACATGCTAAACTAGAACCTCCATGCCAATAAAGCAGGCAGATGAGGCCCCAGGGCATCTTGGTAAGGTGAGAGAGAAAGTCTATCAGGCATTTGGACTGGAGTCAACCGGTTTGAAGACCTGATAAGAATAACACTGAAAAAAAAAAAAAGCCTTACATTACTTGGGTGTGAAAGATACTTCTAAGAGAGAAACTTGAGAAAAACATGTAAAAGTTATTTTATATCTTCCTCCGTTTAAACAAAACACAAAGTGAAAGCCATTTTCACAGGAACATAGAATCTCTCACTTTTAGAGTGAATCATCCCCAGGGCACAGTTGCTAGATTCACAAGGCTTCAGGCACCATGTTCTCAATCCCGAGTGACTTTTGTATTTCTCTGTCCTCAAACTGACATTAGAGGGAGTATTTTGTTAATGAGAAAAGATGACACAGTCTGCTCTGTTGCACTTGACCCTATTACCTTCAAATCTAAAATACAACCCAGAAATTCTAAGGAAAACCTTGGTAAAATCCCTACATGATGTCATTAATATGGCTAATGCTTATGTTGATTAGTTATCATTTAAATCAAGGAAAATCTCTTTTAGTTTTCAGGTATGGAACCTATTTACATAAAAATGGTGAACAGTTGGATTTTCTGTCATTTTAACTGTTAATAAGTAGAAACGATGTAGTTGTCAGAGATTAAATATTGCCCATAGAAGGAAACAGTTGGATAGTTTCCATTCTGAATATTTTGCCCTTGATAAAATATATGATTTTTTTAGGTATTTTCAGCCAATTCATTTCCTCTGTAAAATATATTTCTCTTGACCAATGGGTTCATTCAATAAGAGTATCAAATTAAGAAAATCGGCTCATAGACTTTGTGAAGAGTTTCCATTAGCAATTTTACCACTTCTGGTCCAAAGACTATTTCACCACAAATTACCACCACACGAAAAAGAGTTAATCATAATTATCAACTGATGATAACTGTTGGATAGAGAAATCACTGCATTATTATTTAATGTAATCAAAGGTGAATTTACTTTGGGTCAAATCATGCTTCCACTAGATACAGGGATGCTCATTTGCATTGATTATCTCAAGGTTTTGTGAGTAACACTATTATGTTCACTTATGTAATTTTTTGGGGGGGAAAAACAAGTGAACTAGAATTCATTAAGTTTCCTTTCTCCTTTTATTATCATATATTCTCATGATAGTTGACATTTGAGAAAGAGCTATTTAGTCCAACCACGTGATTTTAAAATTGCAGAACTTAAAATGGATTGTTTTATCCATGGACATTTCCACAGATTTATCATTATATTAGATCTAGATTATTGAGAACCTACTCATAAACCTTGTCACAGCTTTATCATTATATTAGTTATAGATCCTTGAGATCCTACTTTGCATAACGAGACGTTGAAATTATCTGTGTAGGAAAAACTACATGGAACCTTCAGGAAATGGGGGTTTCTGGGCCATATCTGATTTTCTGGCTCCAAGAAGGAAAGTTCCATTGGTCAGGTCAAAGCCACTAAGCATAAATAAGAGAAGCCAGCCATGCCTCCATCTTCCATCCTTATCCTCCTGGATTCCTGTTATCCTTCATCCCAAAGCACTACACACCTCTGATTAGAAGATGCATGGAAATGACCACAGAGAACTCACAAACAATACTCATGATTGCGGAGGTTTATTGATGTGTTATTTAAAAAATACGCATATCTATCAAGTTGATGCCAACTCTTCACAACTCTAAAGGGAAGGGTAGAACTGACCCTGTGCATTACTGAGATGGTAACTCTTCACAGGAGTAGAAAACCCATTCTTTCCCCTGCAGCGTGACTGGTGGTTTCTTGCTACTGTTCTTGAAGCTAACAGATCAACTCACTCTGCTACCCAGGCTGCTGTCAGGGTGGTTCCCACTCGGAGTGACCCTCTGACCAACAGAAGGACACACTAACTATTGCTGTGCCATCTCCTATTGTTCTATGAACCTAGTGTGAACCACTGTGTCAGCCCATGTCATCAAGCATCTTCATGTTTTCCACTCCCCACCACTTTCACAAGTTCGATGTCCTTCTCAAAGGATGGATATTTCTTGAAGTACACAAGAAGATGTCTCACCAGTTCGCCTCTCACTAGCATTCTGCTTTTGCTTTTTCCAAAACTGATCTGTTCGTAGCTAATGTGATGCTATTTCCTTAATTGGGGATTTTCACCTTCAACGTAGTAAACCATATTGTTTTTCTTATTAAAATTGACTAATGCCAGTCCATTTCAGCTCACTAGCACCCAGAAAATTGATCTCAATATGTTTCAGTTCCATTTTAATGAATTCAAATATTCCTAGATTGGTATTTCACATATTCCAAGTTCTGCTTATTCATTGATGTCGTTGACTATTTCTTGACTTTTTTCAGTTATGCTCCATCAGCAAATGAAGGCCAAAAGGCTTTGTTCCCACAGGCTCTCCTCTGTCTGTGTACTCAGAGAGAACAGTTCTACTTGAGTCTTCTCTTGAGTGCCTTCCAAAGTGAGTGGCTCCTCTTCAGACACTATCGCTGACAATGTCCTGCCTCTCTTCATGAGGTTTCTATTATCTGTCAATGTTCAGATCCTCTTGATAAGATGCCAGAGTTGTGACTCCTGGGAGTGAACTGCTTATGCCTTCCGGTAGTCTGCTTTTCGTCTCGAAGCTCTGCTTACCCCTGCTTCCTTTGGTGACACTGCTGATATTTGAAAAAGCAAAAATAAATCTAATCATCACAGCAATATACAAGTCACCAGAGTATGACAAATTGACAGACAAGTAATTGGGGGGGGGGCGGGTTAGAGGCATTGAAGGAGACTCAAAAGATATTAAGGACATAGTCTTTGGTTGACAGCAGCACCTGTCTTCAGTAAGCAGTCCAGAATGTCTCTAGTTCATAGTTTCTCATTCCTGTCGTCCCTCCCCCTCCACCTCCATGCGTCAGGAAGTCTGCCTGCCCTTTAGTCTCACCCTCTCAAGGTCTCAGCTGCTGTAACTCAGTATGGATACCAAACATGTTCCCCTACAGATTGTTCTTTCTCCATGGTCTCAGGCTTATCTCTGTGTCTCTTCTTTATAACAGGATGATGGAAGAATGGATCAATCCCTCTAGTAAGAGCATCTATACTTCTATGCTATATTGTAAGGGTCTCACTCAATCCTTTGGTGTGAATTATAGATAGAACAAAAGATAATTAATTTCACTTTAAAATAAAAGTTATTTAACTTTCATACTACAATGTTATTATGCCTTACTATAATTAATAAAACAGTTTTATTTTTCTATTCCAATGAATGTTTTAATTCCCATGATTACTTCTATTTCCTCTATTGGGCTTTTTGTTTGTTTGTTTTTATTTTTGTTGTAGTGGCTGGGATGTTGCTATAAACTATTTTGCCAAATATGTGGCGTGCCATCCACATTTAGAAGAGTAATCACACTAAAAGATTTTTTATCATTATGAAATTGATCTTGCTAGATATAGCAGTTTCTTTTCTTAAAGTCTACTAATGACATGGCCTAATTTCACAGTGATATAAAGGTCAATTTACAAAAATTATATATTGGTATAATCACACTAATCAGATAAAAACAATAATAAAAATCACAATAAAATACCTTTCTGGTAGTCTACATGCAGCCAAAATATATCTGACATCAACAATGATATTCTTTCCTCTTTGAATACAACTTTGATTTCTGACAACTCCCTGCCAATGTACTGCTGAAGCCATTTTTTGCTTTTTTTGAAGTAACTTCAACAAACTCCTGTTTCATATTAATAATATTTTATAATTTCTCCATTTTCTTAGGTCACCACTCTGTATAGGTTTATTGGCATATGATTTGCATATTAGAAAATTTAGTAGCTCAGTTAGATGAAGTAGAGCTAAGCGATCATCACTACAGTGATTTCAGAACATAGTTTCCTTTCTCACACTCGTGATTATTAGTTCCCAACTTTCCCAATCTCTTGTGCCATGTCCCTGTGTAATAAATAATCCATGTACAGTCTCCATAGATATACCTACCCTGGATTTCATATATAAGAAATTATACAAAATATAAACAGAAAACCATAACAATTACATACAGAGAAAATCTTCAATGGAAAGGAAAGCAGAAAATACTAAATACTGAAAGAACTTTAAAGTGGATTCAAAGGGAAATCAGGTAATAAGATGTTACTTTTTTTTTCCAAAACCATTTTATTGGGAACTAATACTGATATCATATCTTTCTATGGTTCAATCATATCAAGCAGTGTTGTACAATTGTGGCCACTGTTTCAAAGCATTTTCTTCCTTCTTGAACTCTTTGCCATAAGCTCCCATTTCCCCCTTCTTCTCTACTTTAGACACAAGGAGCTATTATACTACTCACCATTTCTATAAGTTCATCAATTCTGGCTTTCATAAAAAGGGATAGCCCCCCAAAAACACAGGAAAAAAAGCTGAATTGGGTGAATCTTTTGTAGTATGCATCTTCCCCTGTTGGCAACAGCATCAAGCCACTCCCTCTGAGATAGTGCACCCAGTGACATCACCTGGATGGTACTCTCTGGTCACACTGAAATTTTTGTGTGAAAACCATTTCAATCAAAACTCACTTTTGGGGGTGGCCAATTTAAAAGGACAGCACGTGGCTGTGAAACTTTGCTTTCCACTCAGAAAAAATACTGCACAGATTGTGGTGATGCTGAACATACCTAAGGACAGCACTATGGGGAAAACTCCTATACGAGTGGTCTCCTTATTTCCAAATGGGTGAAATGCCCATTGATGACAAACCTCGTTCTGAATGTCTACAACTTCCCCAATGGACCAAAATGTTGACAAAATTTGTGCTGCCACTTCCCCAGTGGACCAAAATGTTGACAAAATTTGTGCCGCTTCAATCAAGTTGGACTTTTCCCAAAGTCATTACTGGTGGCAAGACATGGTGCTATTCTTACATTGCCGAAAGTAAACATCAATCAAGCCAGTGGAAGATGCCATCTCACAGCACCAAAGCAAACAACCAACCAAACAAACAGGCTTGTCAATTGAAATCAAAGACCAAGACACTGCTCATTTGTTTTTGTGGCTTTTTTTTTTTCGTGTAAGGGGGATAGTGGTTTGGGAGTTTGTTCCACAAGACCCGACTGTTAATCAAGCTTCCCTGCCAAGCTTCCCTACCAAGCTTCCCTTTACAAGTTCAGAAAAAGATTGTGTAACAGTGTGCGATCAAAAAAAGGTCTTATTTTTTGACAGCTGGGGGACTGGTTTTGTCACTAAAACAATGAACCTGCTCATACAGCCATCCCAGTATGCCAGTTTCTTGGTTTAATGACAAAAGCAGCAATAACAAAAAAGCATACCTTTCCTGTCGCACACGCCTTACCCTTACATAGACTTTCCTCTATGCGATTTCTTTTTGGTTTCTTAAAATGAAGAGAAATATGAAGAGACAGTGATTTGATGACTTAGAAGGGGTGAAGAAAAAGGAACAGAAATTCTGTCAGCCATCCAAACAGATGAGTTAGAAAAATGTTTCCAAGAATGGAATCACGGATTTGACCAACGTATTAAGTGTAATGGAGAATACTTTTCATGTTATAAGGTTGTTTTGTTAAAAAAAATCAAATACATAGCTTTGAAAAAAAATTCAGTGTTTTTGGGGGTATGCTCTCCAATACTGAAAGGCAGAAAATGTAACAAGGACCCCAGAGGACTACCCCTGATGACAAACTCATCAGAGATAAACCCCAATATGAGGAAGAAAAAATAAAAATAATAGAAAAACATTGATACCAGTTTAGGTCAATCTGTATCAAAGGGGGGATTAACTGCCAAAGTTTTGACTGTTTCATTTTAATGTAACTATGTCATTATTAATTGCAGTTACAATGTTCTTTGTCTGAGAGCAAGACTATTTGCAACCCTGGACTATGGTCAGGGTGACTCACTAGAGGTGTAAGCCATAAGGTTGTAATTCCTTAGAATGGACACAATAGCCACGTGTCCATCTTCATTTATTTAATCTTATCTAAGGACTCATATCCCTTCCTGTTTTTCCAGAGTTATGTACAATATCGTCTTTCTAAGATGTGCCAAGCTATGCAACTATATTGGTATATATATGAGGGGCTTTAAAGAGACAAGTGAAATTTCTCATGATCCCTTCGCTCCACTTTTTGAACTCCCTCATATTAACCATGACAGCGCAGGCTTGCCGTGGTAACAGGTGAATAGCTAAATCTCCGTGGCATTAGATGGCAACAGTGTATTTCTCCTCATGTGAATTCTGATGGATGCCAAATGTTCTAGAGTACCTGTCCTCCCAAGTAGTGATTCTGGAAATCTGATCATACATGGTGTTGCGACTGTATGTATTTTCTAGAATCCTCAAAGCAGAACATTGTACCCTGACATTAGTTCTGGAGTCTTCTGGAAGTTCCACCTGAAGCTCATATTGCTAGCTTACTGCTTAAGACTAGGAGCCTGACTCCACAGCAACTACAGTGGATGGCGTTGTAGAGAGCACAGCATTTTGTGATGAACATCCGTGACTACAGAGTTGGTTCTGACTCACAGCAAATGAAAGATTGCCAGACCTTTCCCCATTCATGTTGCAGGCTGTGGTTATCGTTGACATGTCACTCTATCTCTTTAACCTTCTGCTTTAATAACCAAGCTGCTCTTCTCCAAGGACTGCTTCTTCCTGGTAACATCTAGCAAGTAAGGGAGATGCAGTTTTCCCATGCTCACTGGTAAGGCACTTATGCATATCGGATTTTTAAGGCAGATCTTCTCATGTTTGGCAGTCCATGCTATGGTTCTCACTGCCAGTAAGTCCATACAGACTGAGAGAAGCCCTGGAGGACAGGTAGAACTATCCCTGTAGGTTTCTGATACTGAAACACTTTAGAGAAGTAGAAAGCTCTCTGCTTCTTACAGAATGGCTGGTGGTTTCTAACCGTAGACCTTAGGGTTAGGAGCTGAACAGATAGTCACTGTACCACCAGATGTTCTAATCCTCAAAACTAGAAACCTTACAACTCCATCTTACAGATCATACATGTGTGAAACAAATAAACAACACAGCATTTAGAATGAGAACTTTATTATCTGATCAATCGAAAGTTATTGATGTTTCCAATTGATCACAAAGTATAACAATACATAATGTGCTAATTTCTCTTAAAAGTCATACTATTAATGCTAAAACCACCAGGAAAAAATCAACGTCTCTTAGAAATTGGTGCTCAAATTGAAGTTTAAACAGTTTATAATCTTAGATATCCAAAAGATAGCTACATAACCCTGTGTAATTAACATTAAAATTATAAATGGTATATCTCTGAATCTTCTAATTTTTAGTGATTATTTAACAGGCAAGAAAAAATAGTAGGGCTTGATTTTTTTTCCTTTTGGTAGATAAATAATAAAGGATAGTCAAAGTGCAGATTGAATATGTGGCATCATGTTATAGGTGATGCAGAAAATAGTAATTTTGAAACTAATAATCTAATGGATTACAAAAAGAGTTTGAAAAACCAATGACAAAGAAAGTTCTTAAGCTATTTTTTAATTTCATATATAATAAGTCTGAAGAACTGATAAATAGCTTTCAAAATGCCACTCATTAGATAGGTAATCATCGATTTTTATAAGAAAAGGAAAATGACAATTATGTAGTCATATATACATTGCAATAATGTTATTTCTGTATGAAGATAAAGCTAACTAAATACACCATTTTTAAACAAATTGCAAGGTGGTTATACATTGTCCATAGTACCCTGCATCAAGCTATTTTTGTAAGCATCAATGCAACGCTTTAAAGGCTAAATAGTTTCAAAAATCATATCCTATTTGCAAAAACAGTGAAGAGTAAGGCAGCATTGGCACAGTGTTTACATCACATATGAAAAAGGGAGGGTCTGTGGTTTATATTTTGAATTGTCTTTGAAGCATTGTTTGAAATTTTATTCAATTTCACTTGTTTGCATTCACTCTCCACCACACTTCTTACCAGTTACAGAAGACATTCCCAACTCCTTCATGGTTAAAATAAGTTCTACTGGAATTACAACAGAAAAAATTAACTAGTGCACAGATAGCTGAAGATACATATCCTTTGTTTTATGAATATCATAGTCAGGCCTAACTCTTTTGCATGCTTCTATTTTCAGATTTCAATAAGATATGTACTTTATCCATGCATAAAATAACAGTATAAACGTTCCCCAAATGCCCTTTGTTTGATGCCATCCTGTTGTTGTACATAGCAAAATGAAATGTACAATAGAATAAAATGCTCCCTGTCCCATTCTTACTAGTGTTAAGTTTAAAGCCCAGTGTTGTAACTACTTTGTCATTTCATCATGTTACAGGTCTTTTTCTCTCTCTTTTTTTAATTTAAGATACTTTACCACCCTCACTGCTACTGTGTCGCTTCCAAATCACAGTGAACTTGTAGGATAGGTACAAACAGCCTCTGGGATAGAGAGCCTCATCTGTCTCCTGAGGAACCAAAGATGCTGTCGAGCTGTTCCTCCCACTTGCCTTATTCAACACACAGCATTCACTTGCATGTGAAGTCACTGGAAATATCAGCAGGTTTGGTCAGGTACCCCGTAGTTCTCAAAAAACATCCTAAAATTTCAATACGTTTAAGAGATTTAGTGAGCCAGATTTACCTAAGGTAACTCATCTTTTGGTCTCTTGGTTGGTTCTTCCATGAGTATTCATTGTGGATGCAACGTAGACAAAATTCTTGATGACATTCATCTTTCCTCTTTTTGTCCTCTTCACAGAGTCACAATCCATACTGAAGATTGCAAGGATTAATCAGCAGCAGCAAGTGTTTCAAGTGCTCTTCACTTGTAATTAGTGAGCTTTGGTCAGCAACATGTAGCAGCTTGTTAAAAAAACCTTGCTCCAATCTGATCCCACATCCTTCTCTGACAACTTGGATACCAAAAAGTTGAATAATTCATGGGAGAAGTTATGACTCTGCTGCACACTTTGCCTATTTTTAAGCCATAAAGTATTCCCTTGTTCTGTTTCCATAACTGCCTCTTGATCCATGTATCACTTCTTTTAAGTATAATCTTATATCTGCATGATAGTTAAATTGTTTAATAAAATTCACATCAAAACATCTCAACTGATGCTCCAGCAATCCTGGAATTTCCATGCCACACCCCCCACCCTATCAATGCCTTCAGTGCAGCTTGGAATTTCCCCCATTAATACTATTGGTTCTATATCATATGCTACCTTCTAAAGTAGATGCATTGTGGCTAATCAATTTTATAGCAATAACTGTGTTTACCTTCCTTCTTTTGTGTTTCCTGCATCATTTTTCCCATAGATTTCTCTCGTACTATAATGTGTCAGGCAGGGTTCTCTTAGAGAAATAAAATTCAGGACACTAGTAATGCTTTTTTATATATTTATATATTGAGAAAGACATATAAGATAAAAAGAGAAAAAGTTAACTATAAAGCAATACAGATTGGTCGGTGCAACTCACTTGCGTGAGGCAACTAGAAGACTGGCAGTCCTTCAATTCTTGAGGGCCGCTGAATAGTCCTCTGTAGAGCAATCCAGGCTATCTGGTTACAGGCAGCAAACGGCAGAGCAACAGTCACCAACTGTCACCAACAGTCAGCCAGATAACAGTCCAACAGTCCCCAGCTCAAGAGATGTATATCCCAGGAGTGTGGAGAAGTAGGGCTTGAAGAATCCTCAACTCACAGCAACACAGTCCACGATTAGGTGTCTCACGGGTAGTGTTGCTTGGAGGTCGAGGCACAGGACGAACAAGGCAGCTCTCTGGTCTGAAGAACTGGAAACAAGAGAGAGAGAGGGCGGGACTTGCCAAGCCCTTCCTATATCTGCCCTTTAATTCATCCCGTGTGCTCATTGGCTGTGCCGTCACAACAGATCCACCAATCTTCTGTGGCCATGTTGGCATAACAAACCTACCCCTCACATACAATTAAGTCCTCTGATTCTTTTCTTCATTTCACTCACGTGAGTAATGCTGCACGTATCCTTCCTTCTGGTTTTGGAACTCTAGATCTTTACAGATTCCTTTACAGTGGTCTAATTTTTTGAGCTGTCCTTTGGAATGATCTCTTCAGCTCTTTTGCTTCATCATGTCTTCTCTCTAGTTAGCTTCTCTATGACCAAGGGCAAGTTTCAGTCTCTTTTTACATGCATTTTTCTCTTTTCAATTTAGTGGCATTTGGATTTATTCATGTGTAAAATTCATTGATCAAACCCACTGCCATAAAGTTTATTTGGATGCATATTGCCTCTTAAGGTCAGGTTTAAATTTCCTCTGTAAACTTCTGAGACTATAACTCTTTTTTTGGTTTGTTTGTTGTAGTTTTTTTTGTTGTTGTTGCTGTTTTCTTTTGGGGGGCATCACTGCCCTCTGGTGGTGGGAGTAGGAGGCCCGGCCTTTGCTTCTGTGGAGCTGCTGCTGGAATTGAAACTCCATCCCAGTGGGCCGCAGTCTCGCGCACAGCCACTATGCCACCGGGGCTCAGCCCTGAGACTATAATTTTGTGGGAACAAAACCCCTCATCTTTCTCCTAAGGAGGAGCTGAGGGTTTCACACTGCTGACCCGAGAGTTAGCAGCCCCACATGCAACCCCTATGCCATCAAGCCTCCTCAATGACCTTCGTATCATCCCAAAATTCATCTTATTTTAGTTATCCATAATCTCTCTGAATAGAATCTTTTTAAAATTTAATTTTATTTATTTTAATTTTTTACCCCAACTCTAATCCTAAGATGATCTCGGCATTCAGGTTGGGGTATAATCAAGGTCATGCTTTAGCTCTCTTAGATTTGTTTTAATTTTGTTCAATTTTCTATAGCAAATGTATATTTAATCTATATATATAAATCTTTTTAGTGACTAAAATTTCAGAGCTCATTTAATTTAATGTCATTTATCCTCTATATGTTACTATCTATTAGTTGTACAAAAAAATTCATTTGAGTCATATAAACTGGTTAAAAAATTTTCTTAAAGACTATTAAAACTGTCTTTAGAAGACCACTAACCCATTTTATATATAATGGTTGTTATATATTAAGCCAAATATATGTGTATTTTGTGTATGTGTGTATAATGTATATGAACACATATTCACGTATATCTAAGAAGAAGCAGATATCATAAAATAAAGACATTACATATGAGTAGGTAAACAAGTATTGCTGTAAAATTAAATATTTCTTTATTAAAAATATTAAAATATGAAGCTATCAATACTCTACCTATAATTCATCTCTGTTCACTTAAATAATGTCTTTGTTTCTTAAACTCATTCTTGGTGAAACCTGTACTGTTCAGTTCACACTATGCCAAAGTGACAAATATAACAGTTTCAAGGGACTCCAATTTTGTTCCTTTTGTAAGTTCTTTGAGATTGGATGGCAAAAACAAGTCTGAAGGGACAAGGTTGGGCTTGCAAGGTGAATTAGGAGAGGTTTCTCCGGGAAGTTAGTGTAGGATTGTCTGTGTAAGTCTTGATTCTGGAAGAATAAACAGTTGCATTACCACCTTGGGAAGAAAGAAAAAAATCTTCCACACTCTATTGTCTCCCCCTCATTTTTTCTGCACCAATGCAGTTTTCAATTTTCTTAAAACTTCTTCATAAAAGCTCCAAAAATAAATCTACTAATTTTAAAGGTAAAATAATATGAAAACCTTCACACACATTAATTTAAAAAATCTGAAAATCTTTTTAGGACTCATGAAAGTAAATCTCTTTTTAAGCATGGGTTTGGCACCATAAAATATAAGGACCTTATCAAGATCATAATTGAAAGAGTGTAATAAAAGTGACATGTCATTTTTTATATCGCAATATAAGACTCTTGTATATCTCTACTCCTACAAAAACATAAAACTGACTTAGTTCAGAATGTTTCATCGTTTCTTAATTGTTACTCGGGTCACATTTACCACCCTTAATCCTATTCTTTGAATATTAAAAAAATTGCTTAACGCTAATTATTTAACCTTGCCTCCTACCTACTTTTCTCTTTATTCTTAGGTTTCTTAAGGGCTATAATGAGCTGTCCCCACACAAATAGGCCAAATTAGTGGATAATTACTGCTGGGCCTGTGAATGCTCTCACTCCTCCTTTCTTACAGTTTCACAACATTACTAGAATGGTCTGTCACCTCCCTACCAATTAGGAACAATTACTACTTTATAATGTTAGGGTGGCAGCTCATTATGTTCAAGGATATGTACAAGTAAGGTGGGGATAGGGGGAGAACGACTAGGCCAAAGGGGTCACCATCAAATGAGGTGCTTCTGTAGTTAATAGTCATCATTTTTATTTCATGTTTTCAGCATTACAACAGTAAAGATTTACACAAATTCTAGTAAATAATAGTGATTATCACATATATCCAAAGTTGTGTTCTTATTACTTATACAGAAGATAACCTCATGTTGATGTTTTTAATTTTCATATCATGTGAACTTTTCTGTATTGTTGTATGCAGGGGAAAAGTTTTATTGTTTTCTTTCTACTGTTTGCTTGCTAGTAACTTTTTTTTTGGTGGTGAGTACATTTCTGACATCTGATTTTAGCTATTCCATCTTTATCAAGGATGCCATTACTAAAGAATGTCCAGTGACTCAGAAGAATGACAGGATATTCTTTTCCAATCTATGCTTAAGTGGAGGAGGTTAGTGCAAGATAAATTATGTCAAGTATTCAGAATGAAATATCTTAAAATCATTTAAGAATCTACTATCTATGTAGTTCACTTTTCTCTTTCTAGTGGTATGTATAAGATAATGGAATCATCTGACTCATCTAAATTGGCATGTCTATTTTTAAATTCTTTCTCTGTCTAATGAAAATGTTATTACTTCTATAAGGCACATTTGGAAGATTTGAATAATTTCTATTTGGCAAGAGACGTAATATAGTAAATCAGACTCTTTCAAACCATCAAAAATTCTTGGTGCTATGTACAGATACTTTTCTTTAGGAAATTTCTTTCCTCCTCAAATGCAATGATAGTTTGGGGTGTATGTTCTAGGACTTTGTTAAAGTCTGATGCATTTTAATGAGTTCCTTTTCAGCTTTGTGAGGTAAAATCTAAAGGCTTATACTAGTGATACCACTTCCAAACCTGCTTAGCCTGTGGAACATTGCAAATCCTATAACTTCCCCAAGAAATCGACCCTAGGAAATTAGATGCTGCCACATGCTATTGGAATATACCTACTATACTTCCCATACTACCTTTACATTCCTGACTGTTACATTCCTGACTGAAAACTTGCTTCCTCTGAGTTCTTTTTCCTTCTGGAAAATTATTCCAACACAGCAAGCAAGTGTTGGTTAAGACCAGCCCTGGAAGCTGAATATACACAGAGAGGGTAGTCTCAGCTTAAGTCACTTTGAGACAAAATACGTGGCTCAGTAGATTAATATTCACCAGAAGATAACATAGACCAACTCAAAAGACATCTGAAAGTGAGTGCTTGAATAAGCCAAAGACTCTCAATACTTATCACCCCAGCCTAATACATATTCATGACTCTTTCTGTGAAACCTGTTTCATATTCATGTTACTCTCAATTTTCTTCTTGGTGCATACAGATCAAACTGTAAGCCCCCTTTTCACTGTATGTTTGACCTGGTGCTATAGTCCTGACTTACTCCTTGCTTGATGATCCAGAGTATAGCTTTCTCTTTTCACATTCATCCAATCTCTCAGCTGAACCAAAAGAGTAAAGCCAGGATGAAATCATAGACAAATTTATTAAGCAAAAAGTGTCTTTGTGAGTTCAAAGGGAGAGAGTGGCAAGGTGTCCATGTAGAAAAAGAATGGTTGGAAAGGATCGTGGTAGCAATTGTACAATTCTACTTGACAGAGTTGAAATATGGAATTATGTGTTATACGTATTAAATCCCAACAAATAAAAAGAATTAAGGAATTAACTGAAAATTAAAAATTCCTATGATGTATACATCTAACAAATTTCATAATAACTTGTGAAGTTATAAGGCCAAAAAAGAGAAACATTGTGTTTCAGTTGTTTTTATCAAATTAAATTACACACCTGAGAATGACATTTCATTCTATTAAGGGAGCTTTTAAAATATAGTATTAAATTAGGATTAAGGTTAGGGTTAGAAAAAAATAAAGTTAAAAAAAGCCAATATTAAAGGCAATGTTTTGAACCAATGCAGATCTAAACTTTTCATTTGAAATATGCAGCCTCTCTTATGCCATGGTGAAAATGCTCCCGATTTGGACCAATGGCCATTAGCGCACTCCTCCCCTCCCCACCCCAGAATGAGGGGTTTATAAGCTGACTGTCCAACACCTACTGTGGTCTCACAAAGCACAACTTTGAAAATTGGCTTGAGAGGCACATAAAGATTTGGTAGATGGCAAAAAGAAAAGAAAAACCTTGAAACAAAAAATTCAAAATGCAAAACTTTTATTTGTTAACTTATCCAATAACTAGATCTATGAATTTCTAAAGGTGATGATTTCAGTTTTCTTTTCCTCCTCCAAAATATATTTTCCTTTTTGTTTTACACCATAATAAAATGGCAGTTTGAAAGAATAAATAAGTAAAAAGAAAAAGAAAGAAAAAGATAAACCAGCAGTTTTAGCATGCTAGAGGGATTCAAATGGTGCTTCTTTCAAAGTTTTACAACAATATAAAATGACGAGACAGAGTAAGGGTAGGTGGGCTAGTGTACCCCAAGAAATTATCATAGACAAGCCATGTTTGTCCTCTAAGAATGAGTAGTTGTAGGATGGTCATGGGGAAAGCAGTGTGTGTGTGTGTGTGTGTGTGTGTGTGTGTGTGTGTGAGAGAGAGAGAGAGAGAGAGAGAGAGAGAGAGAGAGAGAGAGAGAGAGAGCTATCCCTGGTGGTTTAGTTGTTACGCATTGGAAGGCTGATTGCAAGGTGAGCAGTTGAAAACCATCACCAGCTGTTAACAAAAGATGAGGCTTCCTGCTACTGCAAATAGTTACAATCTTGAAAACCCATAGAGGGAGTTCTACCCTGTGTTGCTCTAAGTCAGAACTGAGTTAAAGGTAATGAATTTTCATAAATATGGATATGAATAGGGAACTATATATAAATGGATAAAAATAAAAATATGTATATTTATCTTTTACTCACTAAAGCAATTTTCACTGGCTTAAAACTTTTTACAGTGTGACCTCCCATGGTCACCTGTGTCCTTCAAGAATATACCAAAGTTAATGGTATGAAATTTATAAGATGGTCTAGTTGCATTGAATTTAACTGGCCCAGCACATCCCCTTAAAAACCAGTTTGAGTTGGACCTTTTATGAAGGCACTTTCATGGACCTAAAACAAATAGATTAATGAGAGAACTTGTCTGCAGCCACCTTTGAGCTCAGAGACATGATTACACAGGATTGGCTTGTAATATACCCAGGTATTTTTGAGTTGGAAGCCTAGCAGCAAGACTTTTTGACTCACCCCATATTTTGTGGTAAATGATGACAGCAGTCTCTTTTCTGTTTTCACTTTGAGATCAAATTCTCTAGGATGCTATCATGAATCATGTTACAGCGTGTCATTGAGTCAGTTCTTACTCATAATGACAGTATTCACAATTGGAACACCCCCGGTTCTGAACCATCTTCAAAAATTTTGCAATGTTTAAGCCCGTTGATCTATTCTAAGGCCTTTCTCTTTTTCAAACCCATTTACTTTACCTAGGAGGATGTTCTTCTCCAGGGACTGGTCTCCTCTGAGAACATCCCCTAGTAGTATGTGAGAAGTCTCGCCATCCTTGCTTCTAAGTTAAATTCTGGCAGTACTTCTATCAAGGTTGATTTGTCTGTTTCTTTTTTGTTTGTTTACCACCTCTGGTGCTTTCGATAATTTCACCAGCTTCAAAATTCAAATTCATTTATTCTTATTTGGTCTTCCTCATTCAATGTTCATTTGTCACATGTGTATGAGAAAATTGAAAATACTATTGCTGGGGTAGGCTCATCTTAGTCACTAAAGGAACATCCTTTGTGCAGCTGATTTACCCAAGGCAATGCTTTGCTTTATCCATTCTCCACTGCTTCCATGGACATTCATTGCAGAGCCAAGTAAGATGAACCTCAATATGATCTCTATTGATTATGATACGACCTATTGATCCAGCTCAAGTGACTTTATTATCTTTATATTCAGTTGTAATGTATCTTGAAACAGCAGTCCATGTGCTCCAAGTGCTCCTCCCTTTGAGCAAGGAATGTTGTGCCATAGGATACTCACCATCAAAGAGTTGATGCCGACTCACGGCCACCTGATTGAACAGTGCAGGACTGTCCCTGTGGGTTTCAGAGACTGTGATTGCTTTGTTGGGTTTGTTTTCTTTTCTTTTTTGTTTTCTACAAAACCATTAATGGGTCCCTGAGATAAATTTCATATCATCATGTAGCTCAAGCTCATAAATCTGCAAAATGACCTGTCTTTCTCTCACAGAGCAGCTAGTGGTTTTGAACTGCTGAGTTTTTGATTACCAGCCCAGTGTGTAACCACTATTTCCCAGGTAAAAGGTTATTAAAAAGCTTTCCTCAAATCTTGATGTCACATTCTCCTACATAATATTTTAGTTGCTCAGGTTATTTGCCCAATTTACAGATTGAGTGAAATGGTGTGAAGTTATAAGCCTGATATCCACCTTTCTTGGTTTTAAACCAGGGAATATTCCCTTTTCGTCTGTTTCAACACCTATTTCTTGAGCAATGTATAGGTGCTTACATTAGTACAATCAAATATTCTGGAATTCTCATTTTTCTCAAGGTTATCCATAGTTGCTTTTTAATGATCTGCATACTTGCATGCTTTGCCATAGCAACAAAAGCAAACAAACACGCACACAAGTACACATCGTTTATGCATTCTCTGATTACAGCCAAGATCCTTTTAATGTCAGCACATTGAGTTCCTTAGTTTCATCTCCTCCTCTAAACCATGTCTGATTTCCTGGAATTTCTTTTCAATGTACAACTGCAAATATTCGGGGTTGATCATCAGCAAAATCTTACTTGCATGTGATCTTAATGATATCTGTCTATAGTTCGTACATTATCTTGGGTCACTTTTCTTTGGAATGGGTACAAATATCTTCTCCTCTAGATCTATGGGAACTCTTTTAGTCACTTGCTTAAGTAACTCTTTTGAATTTCTTGGCATAGACAAATGAGTATTTGAGTGTTTCCAATATATCATGAGCTTCCTGAAACATTTCGATTGTTATACTATCAATTTCTGGTGCTCTTTTTTAGTCTAATGCCTTCAATTGAGCTTTAACAATATCCTCAGTACAACTGGTTCTCTATCAGATGCCACCTCTTTAGTTAACTAGTATTTTTGTACAGTAATTCTTTTTATTTTATTTTGATGCATCATGTATTATTCAATGTGCTCTCTTTAGAATCTTTCAATATTGCAATTCAAGGCTTGATTATTATTTTTGAGTTCTTTCAGCTTACTATAAGCAGAACATGCTATTCCTTTTCATTTTATAATTCCAAATATTTTCACCTTTCATTACAATATTATTCTTTGTCTTCTCAAGTTGCCTGCTGAACTTTTCTGCTAATCTCTTTGACATCATCATTTTACCTTAGGTACACTACAAATAAAAGCAAGCTTCAGAGTCCCTTTTGACTATTTCTTTCTATTCTGTCCTTTTAATTACCTCTTGCTTTCTGGATGCATGATGTTGTTAATGTCATCTTACAGCTTACCAGGCCTTCTAGTGTTAGAGTTCAATGCGTCTAATATGTTTTTGAGATTTTCTTGAAGTTCAGGTGAGATATATTCAAGATTTCCATTTGACTCTCATGTACTTGTTTAAATTTTATTAGTTTCATTCTGAATGTACATATGAGAAATTGATGGTCTTTTCCCATGGCAGTTACATAATCCAGTGTCAATTTGGGATTTGAAAGGATTAAGAGTGAAATGGATGGAATCGTGTCTGTCAATTGAATCATAGCCAATGAAGCCTCGTTGTGGGTATGGCCTTCGCCTGAGAATTCTGGGAACTCCTGGCTTTCCTCCTTAGAGGCAGGAGAGACTCTCACTACTCACTCCTTGGAGATGGTATACTGACAATGATCACTCGCTGAGACAAGATTCATGGTGCTACGCCTTGTGTGCTGGAGAATCCACAAGGACCTACCCTGATGCAATCAGAACTCTGGAACCAGAGAAGTCATGTAGAGAGCACTGCCAGTGCTGATTTACTCACAGAGCCACTGGATCCCCAAGACTTCGAACCTACTGACCCATGAGCCTCCTGCAGTTGACATAATTGCATGCATTTCATGAATCTGAATATGACTTTATTGATTGGTATTGGACATACAAGCTAATATAAAATTTATGGACTTGATCTTGACAGAGCTGAGGCATTTTCTCAATATTCAATTTCTCTTGTATACAAAGCTCTTTCTGATATATATATATTTATATGTGTGTGTGTATGTATGTGTGTGTGTCTATGAATCTGTTTCTCTAATCTAAATAGACTAACACAATTTCTAAGTCTATTTTAAGCTACTCTTGTTTAAGCTGCTGAGTTTGAACTTCTCCATCATTTCTCTCCACAGATGAAGTCAATTTGACTTTTCTGTATTTCATATGGAGAATTTCATGTGTATCATTATTCTTTATGTTGCTGAAAATGGCATTTGTATTCAATTCATTGGTCTTGCAAAATTCTATTATGCAACCCCCAACTTCATTTCTCAAACAAGACCATATATTCCAATAGCTATCTGTTTCCATTTGTTTCCAATTTTTTTGCATTCTATTTATCATAAGTTATCAATGCAGCTGGTTTGCATGTTTGATCAATTTGAGACTGAAGACTTTGATAGAATTATACAATTTCTACATTATTAAATTTAGTGATTCCTGAATAAATTTGAATAATAGTTGCATTTAGTTGGATTAACTTGTATGTGGGTTGATATTATCTGATCACAAGTAACACCCTATTTTAAGATAGGTTTTGATATGTCCTTTTTGAAGGTGAAATATACCATTGACCTTGAATTTGTCACTCCTAGCTTAGGAAACAATATAATTTTCTGATTTTAAATGAACGTTAATAGTCCATTTGGCTCAGTAACACCTAGAATATTAAACTGTATGTGGCACATTTCACTATTGAAGACTTTCAGCTTTTCTACATTCATACATCAAACATTCCAAGTTCCAGTTATTAATCAATGTTTGTAGCTGCTTCTTCCAGTTTGAGCCTTGTACACTAACCTCTTGCTCTGAGAGATTTTACTCCATCAATGCCTTATGGGTGACTCTACTTTAAGAAGGCAGCTCTTCCTCAGTCATATTTTGAGAGTTCATTTTCTGGTGTTATATATGAAAATGTTCTTCTGGTATTCATGAGGTCATCACTGGCTGATAATCCCTTTTTGTTATTCATAAGGTTTTCAGTGGATCGTTCTTCATAACTATTCCTATTCCCTCCTTGTAGTCTGTTTTTTGGCTGGAAGGTCTGCTGAAGCCTGTTCAATTTGGGTGACCCCTCTAGTATTTGAAGTTCCAGTGACATAGCTTCCAGCATTGCAGCAAAAAGCAAGCCACCATTTTTGGACAAATGGAAAAGTAGTGGCCATTAATATATAGTGAGACTGGATGATGTCTTTCATTTATAGCGTAAAGTAATGCATATTTATAAACCCAAGATGAGATAAGCAATTAATTTGTATTGCTGGTGTTACTGGAAGCTAGATATTTATAGAGACTTAACAATATCTTCTAAGATCTTTCCTGGTGGTAGGATGGAATCTTGTGTAAAGTTGCCTTGTTAACTAGTATTAATCTACCAGAATATAGAAAAGAAATATAGTAACAGAACATGAAGAGTAAAGGCATTAAAAAATTTCCTACCAAGAAAATCTGAATCATGTTATCCTTAAATAGTATCCATGAGACTAGAAAGTATAGCAGGCATTGGTAACTTCATTTTTCAGTGGTAGAACAGCTGGTAGATTAAAAAAAAGCAAGCAAACCAGTACACCATTCCCTAGCCAATAACTATTAAAGAGAGAACTTACCTCTTGCCAAATAAAAGTCATCAGGAAAGCCAAAATATTTCCACATGAATAGGATTATTAAAAAGAGAAACTTCAGACAGAAATAGAGAGAACCAAGGCAACATTCAATTCTCATCCACCCAAGGAAAAAGTTTCTAGAGTTTTCAATTGTTTGAGGAAGAAAGAGCACTATTGATTAGGTGGGTAGGGATTCTGCTGACAAAAATCTATTTAAATAGGGACATGTTAATTACTTGCAGCCTTCCTTTCAAGAAGGTCCCATAATAGAGGGTTTTGTTATTGATGAACAAAATATATTCTGGGATATCACATATTTGTAGTTGGATCAGGTCATTGGGTAGTTTTCCTAAAGCCTATGCTAGTGGGGTCGCATTCTCTGTGAATACTTAGCCTATAGGCTTTTTGGAAGTCAGAAAACTGTGAATCATCATGCATATTACTGGTGTTGCCATTTATGTAGACACTGACCAATTATATTCAAGCCAATTGTCTAGGATATTTGAACCAGAAAACTCTATCTACAGTGTATATCAAAAAGTCCATCTTTTGTCCATCTTTGCTCTTATCTCATTATACTAGTGTATGATCTTATTATACTAGTGTAGTTTCTCTGATCTCATTATGCTAGTGTAGAGGATGGGTTAGAAGAGAAGGGGATAAGGCACACCTGCTTACCTGTCTCAACCTTAAAACAAATTATGCTTGCCAGTATTAAAGCAAAGAGTGCTTTGGTATGCTTGCTTCATGAATATAGCATGCTTAAATTTTAGGATGATAGTCCTTGTAAAGTAAATCGAGTAGAAAATTGGATCACAGCATGGCCAATCCCACTAAGGTATATCACTTTTGAATTCCCAGTCTCATGATGCGTCTTTGAGGGTGTGGCCTTTTATTATAACACAGGCAGTGAGCAAAATTCTCTCTCCCTTCATTGGGTCTCTGTGTCTGCCTCCAAGGATAACCCTACATAGGCTTCAGGCTGGAGAGATGGCAGGTTCAACCATGTTTCCCCTGACCTTAGATCCATTCCATTAGGCGTCCGTGACCTATGATCTACTTGCTTCACCTTTATGAGCCTTAATTTTTTTAGTGTTTTGGTGTCCTGCCCAGTCTTAACAAAATGCATGAGCTATGGTTAATTTAAAGATGTTTTATTTCCAAATGGAATTATAATTATTGATCTGGGTAATTTCGTAGTTGAAAAATTGAAATGGGTTCAGAAGACATTGTGTTCAGAATGATAAATAAAATGAAGGTAAAGAATACTTGGTGTATTATGATAACAGAAAGAAGATAGATGTTTAGTTTGGTGAGCAAAGGGACTGGTAATAGAAGGTGAGATTAGAAACGCCACAAGCTAGCTCACTGCCATGAAGTAGGTTCTGACTACGTACAGCCACACGATGGAGTAGAGCAGAATGACCCCTTTGGGTTTGCAAGGATGTAAATATTTGCGGAATAAGAAAGCCTCATTCTTTTTCTTCCTACAGAATGACTGGTGATTTGATGAGCTGGAATTTCAGTTAGCAACTCAAAATAGAGAGAAGGGAAAGCAATAGAAAAATGTCTGGGCCTTTTCAATTATGAATACTTTTTGGATGCTTACTTGTGAAAAATAATAAATTACAACGAATTTATCTTCAGCAAACTGTGAATGGCTAAATTAGTTAAGTTGAAGGCAGATTTCTGAGTACAACTAGAATTGTGCTAAGTATAATGAAAGAGAGAACATTTGAAAGTAGGTACACCAAGTACATAAGTAATTCACAAACACATAAGTAATACACAAGCATACAAGTACATAAGAAATTGTGAGATCCTTGTAAATCAGTTAGACTTCTGTTGGCAAAGTGGGTTATGCATTGGGCAGCTAACAAGTTCGGTGGTTCAAATCCACCAGCAATTCCATGGGAGAGATATGAGGTCTACTGTACCTATAAAAAGCAATCACCTTGGCAACCTATGTGGTTCTGTGCTGTACTCTAGGGTCTCTCTGAGTTAGAATCAACTCATTTGCAGCAAATAATTATAAAATGAAGGCAAAAGGATGAAGTAAGAACGTTGGGTCCAAAAAGCCTTTCGGATTTTGCAAGTTAACCATTCGGAACAAGCCTCTGGCAGATCTCCTCTGACCAAAATTGAGAAATGTGAATAACCTCATCATCAAACAAAGATTATTTTAAACATGGCTATGGTGGATGGACCTAAAGTATAACAGGGTACCTGTTCAATTGATGTTCCTCTTGACCCATTCTGGAGTTATTTAGTTTTTTTCCCCCTTTGGTCTTTGGTATGCTTCCCAGTATACAAAGCAGAGAAGGGGAAGATGTGTAGAGAAAATGATTGATGCAACAGATTGTAGGGCATAGGGTGTGGGGCAGTGGGAGCAACTGTGAGAGAAATTTGGAAGAAAATGTGACCACAGAGGGGGAGAAGATGCACTAGAGTTGAGCATAATGATGCATATACAACTCTTTAAATGTGACTGAACTATGGAAGTGTATGAGAAGTGAATAGTATCTCAATAAATTAGTGGGAAACAACAAAAGTAACTAAATTGGATTTATAAACCAATTAAAAATTTAAAGTTAAGTTACCTACCATTAAAAATTCAAGAAAAAAATTTTTGAGTAACCAAGTGACACATGTTTAAAATTGATTTTTCAAAAAATACCATTAAATGAATTTTGGTTAGAACAGAAATTCCAGCAACTTCTGAAAACACCCTAAATATACTTATACATTTTGTAGTACTTATTTATGTGTAGTGCAATTCCAAGTATTGAGGATTATAAAATCAAAATACATCAACTCAGAAAGGCTGTGAAGATGCTCTGTGTCCCACATTATCAAATAGGCTGCTGAGACTAATTTTTATGTAAAAGTAAACAATCAAAGCCATTTCATAATATGAAAGTTTTATTCCCTTTTTAATAAACTATAAAATTATATGTATACTACAGATTTGTTTTAAAATACATTTCTTTATGTTTTACTAACAGTGAATGCTTGCTTTGTATACCTAGGTTATATGCCTATATACACAGGGTTATAGAAAGTTTTCTCTGGTGTAAAGGAGTTGAGAACAGAAAAAGTTTAAGAAACCTTAGCTGTACAGTCTCTAACATCAACAGACTCTCATTTTCCTAGAGATTTACAAGCAACTTTATTCCCATTCAAAACACCTGCAAAAGCACTGTGTGTGAGTTTGCCATATGTTTTCAGTAGAAAGCTTAAACTTATTTCCCTATAGAGTAATGTGCTAAGTTTTTTTAAAATTGTTGTTTATATTGAAGTATTTCATATAGTTTTATATTTTAATATTCCACATTGATCCTTAGAAAATAAGAATTAATGTAAATTGAACAAATATGATTATAGGTAGACTAAGTTAAATCTTCTTTTGATTTTACGTAAGAAAAGCGGAAAATAGCAATGATAAATTTCAAGAAGGTTAAAGATTTTCAAATATATAAATTGACCATGTCAATTACTGGGTTACTATTAACAAGGTTTATATACAATTAATGTGTATTGATAAAAATACAGATTAGTAGATTATGTGTAGCCATACCAAAAATAAAATCACATTATATTTACAACAAATTACATTTACAATTTTAATTTTGTTTCACTGATGGTTTCTTTTTCTTGTGATAAGATATTGATTAAATACACCAGTGTTCATATCCCTTTATTCTATGTCAGGCATGGAGACTTGGGCTAGGAGTACAGAAATCAATCAGGCTTAGTTCCTATACAAAGGGAATTTATAATCCGACAGGTGAAACACCTATATGAATGTTTATAATGGGAGACTGAAAGCTCAGATGCTATAATCATCAAGTGTGCATTAGGAACCGTGTGACTCTGGGAGCCCAGATTCCTAAGGAGGCATATCACCCAGAGGAGATATGCCACCAGATGACTCCCCAAAGACATGCTCCTATTACAGAAATAGGAAATATGACAAGATCTGCAGGTCTCTTCCTCCAGGCCCTGGTAATGATTTTTTAAGAAAAACCAGTACAGTCTGTTCACGGCAAGGGTTCTTTTTAAAAATCAGAGTCACACACCCTCCCACGAAAAGAGTACAATATATATTAAATGTCCTCATTATATGTTTAAATGCCTTTACTATCTGTTTGATATTTTTACCTATAATGTTTCACTTGAAATTTTCTAGGAAATAATGTGATGTTGGCAGGTAGTCACTAAATCTACCTAGTGCTTTTACTCCAAATATCCATCAAAATTTGGGGGAATATAGAATAGAGATTTTTAAGCATGTAACCATTATGATGACCTATAGTTATAAAGTACATTTAGACTATAACCTCTTATTTTTCTTTTCTAGCCAACAAACCTAAGTCTGTATATTCATTATACCTTCCACCAACCATCAGCTGTTAAGAAAAACTTCTGTCTCCTTTTAGCCACAAACATACACAAGCAATTCCAGAAGTTCAGTGATGAGTATTTATCTAAGGCTGTCCTTATTTAATAGAGATGTTCTATATTTGCATAACCCAATATGGTGACCACAAGAAACTATTGAGAATTTGAAATGAAGCAAGTGTAAATGAAGAGCATATTTTTAATCCAGGTTAAGGCTAATTATTTTGAGTTCAAAATTTCATAAGCATGTAAATTGTTCAGTTTTTTACCAATCCAAGCCTAAACAAAGAAACTCTTCAGGAACACTAAATTTTATTTCCAAAAGCCTCTCTCAACCAGCCCACCAGTACCCTTTGCACTGAGACACAATCAAGCACGAACTGAGAATGTGGCCACCGTCTGTCTTTCTTCTGTCATCTGGGCAAATTTCACCTGTTTTAGAAACCTCCATAGCACCTCATCTGCTGCTGTCAAGGAAGTAATTCAGTTTGGATGCTGGAAAAATAAATATGTGAACAAAGACAACCACCAATAAAATGTTGATTACCTCTGCTTCTAACTAATGTTTACTGGCATATTTTCTGGTCTGATGGTGATCCATGTCTTCCATTTCTTGGATTGCAACTAAACTACTGGCATATTCCATTAAGTTCTCATGTTCTTCAAACAGTCACTCATTCTCCTTTCTGTCTTTGGAAGTTATCAGTCTTTTGAAGGGTCACATTGCCTCTTCAGGCAAGTATAGAGAATTTGAATTGGCTTCTTGCCTACTTTTGATGTTTTCATGAGATTGTATGATGAGCAGTCATGCTTGCTAGTTGCTTTCTCAGATAGAAATGTAACTGGCATCTAAGAAGATCTAGCCCACTCTCATCTCTGGTTAATGTGAAGCATTCATTCATCTTTGTGTCTATCTTCAGAAGAAATGCCTGATCACACAAATTTAGGGAATCATAGAAAAAACTTTCCTCTTGCGAGGCATAGAACAGACACCACCCCCACCTCTAGAAGGTGGCATTGTGTGTTCTTTTCACACAGAGAGCTCTTTGAAGAATATTCTTAACTATTGTCTAGTTAAAGGACACTTAGTGGCACAGTGGTCAAGCAGTGGGCTGATAATCACAACTTCAAGCTGCTCTATGGGATAAAAAGGGCTTTCTACTCCCACAGTTACAGTCTCAGAAATCCACATGTCCTATTGGATCACACTGCTAATCATCATCTAGTATTTTCCAATTGTTAATCTTTGGTTGTAACCTCTTACTGTATTTATTCACTCTGTATACTGAGAAAACATTCAGAGAAGCTGGATTATATGAAGAAACATGTTGACTCAGGATCAGAGGAAAATTTATTAACAGCCTGAGATATGCAGATGATGCAACTTTGTTGTTGAACACAAGGGAGACTTTTAACACCTTGGTTATTATCAAGGATTTGAACCTTCACTGTGGATTATAATTCAAAAGAAGATCAGTATCCTCACAATTGGAATGGTATGTAAGATAAATTAGAAAAGGGTCAATCTTTTCCAGATTCCTTCTTGCTTTTATCCATAAGCAAAATTCATGGCAGCAGCAGTAGAGACAGAAGAACATATTGCACTGGGTAAATCTCACAAGTCTTCTTTAAAGCAAGATTATTTAGAGGACTAATGTAGACATCTGACCCAAGTCATGAGGTTTTCTGTGCATGTCAAAGATGGACATCGAGTAAGAAAAGACAAAAAAGAATCAGTGCATTTAAACTGCGGTGCTGCAGAAGAGAACAAACTGATCTGCCTTGGAACTAGGGCAGCCAGACCGCTCCTTAGAAGGAAGGATGACGAGATTTCATCTCATGAACTTTGGACGGGTTATCAAGAGGGCCTAGTTCCTTGAGAAGACATCATGCTTGGTCAAGTCCAGGAGCCTTGAA
This sequence comes from Nesogale talazaci, assembly GCA_004026705.1. NCBI lineage: Eukaryota > Metazoa > Chordata > Mammalia > Afrosoricida > Tenrecidae > Nesogale > Nesogale talazaci. Next base: position 77,520 of record PVJH01004319.1, read on the forward strand.
GGATAGACAGGTCCCCAAGGAGCTGAATCGACACAGACATAATCGCTTCCCCAATGGGCTCAAACAAAGGAACAATTGTGAGCATGGGCAGGACTTGTTACTGTTTCTTCTGTTCTTCATGCTCACTATGAAACAGAACCGACTTGATGACAACTAACAAAAACAACACAGAGGGCTTGACAACTTTGGAAATTTGAGTCTACCTGCAGGTACCTCGAAAGAAAGTCTGGTAATGCGCTTCCCCCAACCCAGTCATTGAAATCATTACCTACTACAATCCTACCCTGACACACATAAGATAGCCATGAGTCAGAAACAATTCAGTCATCACTATTTCTTTTGGGTTGCAGTCTACAGTTGAATCAATTTTTAAATTGTGTTCTTTATACTTTTCTTCTCTGAGAACATTATTATTATGTTTATTCTATATTCCGTTAATATACCTTATATGGATTATTATTAATATAACGCATTTACAAGTGAGGAAAATTTTAAAAATTTCTTGCCATGGTCATATAATTAAAAGAATAGTAGTGGGTCCATGATTAATATCTGGAGAGCAGGAATTTCTCATATTTGTATTTATATCATTTCAAGCTGTATACAAAAAAACCAGTAAGTCTACAAATTATTAAAAAATAATTTGCCATAATTTTAGGGCATCTCAAAAATAAGAGGAAAAATAATGAAGTGATGTTTCTGTTCTCCAAAGGTGTTATTAATCAATTCACATTATATTTAATTATTTTGCTCCTTGAAATTAAATAAATATCATATTAATTGAGCCTTTAAAGAGCAAATCTATGAATACAAGTATGCCTTGGCCCACCTCTAATGCATCTGTTGTATTATGTACTTTCAGTCACAGTGCACTCACTGTCCTTGAATCCGTTGTCCCACATGCAGACCATGCAGAGTAGAACTGCTCCTCTGAGCTTGTGTGACAGAAAGGTAACAGAAAGCCTCATCTTTTTCCCTCAGTGCAGCCGGTTGAGTTCAAACTGATGGCTTCATCCATTACATGAACCACATGTTTCTACGACTAAAAGGAAATAAGTCTTATTTAAGAATAAGAACACTGTATATGAATGTACAAGTGCATTCATTTACATATAGAAGGCATTTGCATATAGATGTATATATGTATAAGATATGCTTAATATCCCCCCTTTTTCCAGGTAAAAGCTTCCCCAATTCCCAGATATAGTAAATTTGAGTGCATTTATTTTCTTTCTTTTTAAATCAAATATCTATATTAAAACCTCATCTTTGTATTTATATCATTTCAAGCTGTATACAAAAAAGAAAACAGTAAGTCTACAAATTGATAATTTGTCATAATTTTAGGGCAACCTCAAAAATAAGAGGAACAATGAAGTAGTGTTTCTGTTCTCCAAAGGTATTATTAATCAATTCACATTATATTTAATAATTTTGCTCCTTGGAATTAAATAAATATCATATTAATTGAGCCTTTGAAAAAGCAAATTTATAAATGCAAGTATGCCTTGGCCTACGTCTAATGCACAACAATATCAAGGATCATTACAATATGATAAGATTCAATAGCATACTATATAACTTTAGGATTTAATCAGTACACAAATCCATAAAAACCTTGTTAGTTACTTTTGAAGACTAAAGACTGTGAAACAGTGTGAGAGAGTTTATTGAGAAATGACGCAAAAGCAGGGCGGGGGCAAAAGCAAAAGAGTCAATGCTACAGAGCCCAAGGCTCAAAAGGAAATGTCTAGAAAAGAAGAAAGGCAACATATGGAGAGACATGCCTGACTCAATCGATGTATGGGGTGTGGTAAGAGCTTTACAAGCCCCCGATAAAATTATTTAAAAAGAAGAAATACGTTAGTATATGCAATCAATTCCTGATCAATTAAAATAGTTAACTATATGATATACTCTTCAGAAATACTAGTTGTAAAGAATACAAAAGTCCTCCAAATCATGCTTTTCAATAAGCCTGTCCAAAAATTAATGTTTGACAAAAAATTAAACAATGTCTATATTTTCCACAATTATTTGAAAGTATTTAAAAATGCAGGAACTTATTTGCTTTAAAGCCATGAAGACTGTGCTACTGCTACAAGAAGAAATAAATCTATATACATGTACTTAAAGCTGACACTACATGTCAGGATCCATGAATGTGATGACACATTTCTATCATAAGCATATCATGTTCTATGAGCATGATAAAGTTATTAGGTGAATGCACATAAAACTTTATAAATGAAATAAGGAAGTGTCTCATGTCTCATTATATATATATATATACATACATATATATATATATAATGATCTGAGGAGGTTATGTGATACTTCCAAGCAATGATACCAACAGATACTAGAGCAAAACAGAATCATTAGTATTATAAATATATACATAACACATGCACTATAATATGCACAACATAAAATGCACAGCACACTATGGAATACCAAAAAAAAACAAAAACCATTTTTTAGGGCAGACATCTGTGCCCTCCGGTGGTCATGGGAGCTACCCAGCCTTGCTCCTGGAGAGCTGCTGCTGGATTTGAACCGCCAAGCCCATGGGCCACAGTCCCGCACTCAACCACTACGCTACCGGGGCTCAGCGCCCCCTCATTTTTTTCAAACCTATGTATTTCAATTTCTTCTTACAAAACAAAGCTGCAACACTTAATGTGCTCTCTATTACACATAAAACTTTTGTCAAATCTGCAATTCCATTCTTGGAAACATTTCTCAAACTCATCTACAAGGATGGCTGACAGCACCCTCCTCATTTTCCCTTCATCTCCTAGAGTCATAAAATCACTGTTCTCACATGTATTCATGAAAACAAAAAACTAAACAGTAAGGCTAGGTGAGTATGGGGCATGGGGCAAGAGAGACGTGCATTTTGCTGCAGGCCAGGGTCAGCCCTTCACTGGGGGCCAGCCCAGAAAGCCAAGCCTGCTTGCTTCTCCATGTCATGCAGCAGAGGGGGAGGCTGGGCCACCCCAGCCACAGAACCAAACTGGGGATGCCCATTCTGACTCCGTGGCATTCATATAAGGGGACTGCAAAAAGGGCCACAGAAAAACCCCACGATCTCCTGCTTCCGGTGCCCAGCATCCTTTGGGAAGCTCCCATGTACTTACCGGACAGGTTGTCCAAGTGGTCTAAGCATTTCACTCTCTAGATGTCAAGTGGCAGGCCTCCACGCAGGCTCTTGCCCGAGTCCTCTTGAACTCTCTCTTAACCTCCAGCCCCACGCGGTGCCATAACAAGAACAATGATCGCTGAGGGCGTTTGTTTCTTTCTTTTATCGGGTTTGAGTTTCCTGCGTGCCTGGGTTCAAGGATGCAGGCCCTACAGGCACAGCTGCCAGTTTGGAGCATTTCCTGGGTCCAACTGCTGCCTGCCTGGTGGAGAGCATCTTGCCAAGTCCTCGTGAGACAGAAGAGGAGGGACCACTCCCTCCTGCCCGTGGTTCAGGTGAGGAAGCCAAAAAACTGGTTCACTGAGATGACTGAGTGAGTCATGTGCATTGCCATGATGGCAAAAACCAATCCTCCAGCTGCCACAAATCAAGTCTTTTTTTCTCACAAACAGTTAAATAATCTTTTCAGGACCTCTAACTAGAAAGCTTGATTAACAGTGTGACCTGTGGAATGAACTACAAGAGCACTGCAAGTTGACATTTCCATCTGTTAGTGAAGTTGCTGGACATCCAGAAGGAGATTTGTCATCAATCAACATTTCACTTTCTTAAAAAAACTTATACACTTGGGTTTTTTCCCATAGTGCCATCTTGTAATTGTGTTCAACATTGCAGCAGTTTCTACAACAGTTTTCTAGAGCAGGAAGCAAAATCTCATAGCCACATACTCTTCTCTTAAATTGGCCACCACAAAAATACAAGATTCCAGCAAAACTGTTTTCACAAGAGATTCCGCTGTGACCAGAGAGAACCTCGCCAGGCAATGCTACTGGGTGCACTGACTCAGAGTGAGCATGATGCTCACCTAGTGGGAACTTGTGAACTCTGAAAGCTCCTCTCTATCCAATGCAATTCTGTTGTTATTGTTTTGTGGGGGGTGTCCATTATGTGGATGCACACTTTCTCAATTCTTTGAGGTTAATAATAATGCCTTCTTCTTTGTCTGAAATAATTCTGGACACCCAGTGGAAAATTATAATAAATGTTTACTAGATTGAACCCATAAAACTACAGTTAAGATCCATTTTGGTACATAAGCAATAGAATTTACATTGGAACTTGATAGCTTAGAGTCTTCTATGTGAAAGTAAGTATATTTTTTTCATTTTGACTACCACTCTAGTTGCTGATTCCTACAATATTTATAATGATTTATGTATGCCTAAAGTAATTGCAATGATTTATATAGTTTACATGTGCTCATTTACTATGTATCTATGAATTTTAGATACATAGGTTATTGGTAGGTTTGAGAGTTATCATATTCACATTTAAATGATTCATTATAAAATAGACTTTGTGTGGTTTTTTTGTATCATTTGGTTTTTAAACTACATCATACCTTTCTAATCCTTTCATTCCTTTTGCAAGGCATCTGTTGTTGCTGTGTGCTAGCTGGGAGATTGCAAACTACAACAAACCTACATGACAGAATAGAAGTGTTTTCCTTAGGTTTTCTTGAAAGCAATCTTAATGGAATCCTATCACCAGGTCTTTTATCCTGAATAACAGCTAGTGGGACAGAGTCAAAGACTTCTTGGTCAATAGCTAGCTACTTCCTATTCAGCCAGCAGGACTCCTTTTTTCAAGCATTTAGACCAGAAAGAACCTGGCTTTGGTCTTCTGGAAAACTGGGTTTAATTTAGATCTTCTACTTGCTTGGGAAAATCCAGTAGATGAGTTGATTTAGACCTTAAGTCTACTACACCATGCAACATAGCAAAATGATATCCATTGTCAACTATGACTAGACTCCTCAATATTCACTTCATGGTTCAAATCTGGTTATTCGTTGGTCCTGTAATAGGTTTCACACATTTAACCTTGTCTCAATTTTAATAAATTTTAGAAATGGGTGGAAATCTAAGGCAAACTAAATTTCTCTGTTTATGTTTTCACCAAAAGTGCTGATTATAATAATTACGTATCAAATAGTACAAATGTGCTTTCAAAGGCATATTTTATACTTTTCTGTTATAAAAATTCTGTTACTATTCTGAGTTAGGCATTGGTTTGCAGATCTAATTAAGAAATTCAAAATGATTATGAGCTAATTTGACTGACAAATGAATATCAATTTTCTACTTGTGAAATGTATTATTGTTTAAGTGAAGAATTGATTCCAATCCATTGTAATAATTCCTTTGTAAATCACTTACATTTTGAATAAATGATATAGTTGCTAAAAACTTACTATACGGTTATATTTGCTATGCAAAATTTCTATAAAATGGTTTAATTTTCATCATCCCTACAATAAAAACAATTTGTCTTTTTTTAATATTGAATGGATATCATTGACTATCCAAATGACATGAAATGTGAATATAGATGATAGCATATTAAGTATTTCACTGTATCATCATTTTTCAGGGCTTTTGAAGTCTACCTAATGTTGTCTAACAGCCCTTGCTGCCTTGTTGGAACTATCCAAAGCAGTAAATGGCTGTATGTGGCTATTGAGCATTGAAATGTGACTAGTCTTTCAGAGCAGTTATGTTTTACATTCTGTGGCAGTCATGTACTCATGTGTCAATTTCATGATTGGGAGTCCAGGGGTGGAGTCTAGCCTGTCAATCAGGAGATAGCCAACAAGTCCTCTGTGTGGACATGACTTTCTCCTGAGAATTCTGGGAAGTCTCATGGTATTTCCCAATTGAAGAAGAGCGACTTGACCCTCAGTTTCTGGGAGTTGGTCTACCGGAAAGACAAGATGGCATGCTGATGGATTCAGAGTCCAGGAACCTGGAAAAGCCAGAGGAGAAGTCACATGGGCTTGCCCTGTTGGAATCAGACCTCAAGTCCTGGGGAAGTCATAAAGAGACCCCTGCCAGTGCTGAGATGCTTCTGCCACCAATGGATACTGCTAATGGACACTGAGCCCTGAAAATGGGAAGACACAGAGAGACCATGCCAGTGCTGAGATGCTTCTAGATTGTCCTACTGTCATTGCATGTGTTTTGTGGGTCAAAAGGCAACTTTATAGATTAGCATTGGACATATGGGCTAATATCAGAATTATGACTTTGGACTGGACTGGGTTGGGATGCTTTCTCAATGTTTCATTCCTCTTGTATATAAACCTCCCCCTTACATCCAAATACATGTTTATGAATTTGTTTCTCTAGTTTACCCAGACTAACACACACTCTATCTATATTTTATTATTTAAGTGTAAATTTAAGTAGTTTCATATAGCTAGCAGAGGATGTATTGGACAATGAGGAGGAAAGACAGAGGAGGAACTGAGACATAGAATTATGGCAAAGAACATTAAAAGATCATAAACTGACAAAAGAGCAAACGAATCTTTCTAAAAGGTACAGCTGTGCTCTTTAGAAGCAAGGATGGCAAGAGTCTACCTCACATACGTTGCACATATTGTCAGGAGACCAGTCCCTTGAAAAAAAGGCTTCATGCATGTAAGGGAGAAAGTCAGTAAAAAAGAGGGGACCCTCAATGAGGTGAACTGATTAAATGACTGCAACCCTAGGCTTTGTCAGGAGTGTTTCTGGCTATGATCCAGGACCAGGCAGTATTCCATTCTGTTGTACATGGAGTAGTCATAACTCAAAACTGATTCAATAGTATCTAAAATCAGTATTTGTCATTAAATATTTACACAGTTTTTAGATAATTGACATTATCAGACCTAAATAAAACTGATACAGAATAGTGTGGTTTACTTATTGAAAATGAGAGTTAAAAAACTACACTAAAATTTTTTTCATGGCATTTATCTTACATACATATGTCATATACATATATTTACAGATACATATTTGATTCCCTTGTCTGCCATTAAAATTGGCTTAATAATCATAACTTGTATAATTTTCAATTTTTCTTAAATTCTTTTAATAGTTTTATTTGCACAGTCTTCACATACCATACAATTTAATTGTTCAATCTTATTAAGATTTGTACAATCATGAAGCACTATTTTTTAACCTGTGGCCAAACATTACTTTGATTAACATTTCTTGTTTTTTAATTCATTCCGTTTTAGTAGCATTAATATAGTTCTCAACAATTTTTGTGTTCATTATTGTATTCTTAAAATGTATATCACTTACCAACTGTTCACCTCTCATTTCTTTTTCTCCCCTTGTTTTATAACCACAGAGACAGACAGACACACCATGCCATGGCCTGAGATTCTTCCCTTCTTTTACAAAAACACAGACACACAGGCACACCATGCCATCGCGTGGGATGGCACATTTTTCACTTTTTAAATATTGAGAATAGCATGTCTTAAGTGACCTGAAACAGACTGTGTTAAAAAATGGATAGGTGGGAATACTTACAATGCCATGCCTTTGGGTACCCTTCTCCGGAATTAAGAAATGTACCACTTGCTTCTTCTACCTCAAATGAAGCAAAAGAAGTAGTTTGTACAGCAGGTAAATGTGAAGATCTATGATCATGAATTCCAATGTTAGCAAATGTTTTATACATGCTACTATTTGTTAGTCATGTTTTTGTATTACTGAAATACTATCTAAGGTATTTACCTCTTTAATTCTAGGTGCTCATTGTGTAGGAATACAAAGGCGAGAGGTCATGACCATCGGAATATAGCAAGAAAGGAAATGATCACTAAATATTGAACCAGTGTATTTCCCTGGCATAATAATATTTGTGACAACTCTCCACATAAGTGATGGGAAAATCCTCATAAATAATTTGAGACTCTCATACACTTTTCACACTAAATTTTAATCACTTATTCTCCTTTCACACCCTTCAAAATAATCCCCAGAATTTTTTATTATGTAATTCCTGTTGAAAAAGGTAAATAGATCTCCACCCTTCCATTAATATTTATATATTTATCTTTAACTTTTATTTAAAAAGATACTGAATATAAATACTTATAAAATATTTGTATAAAATACTTAATATGAATAAATATTTATATAAATATGGTCTCCTTATTTATTGCATATTTTTATTTTTCCAAAAATGAGTTGTAGAAACTATTCTTTTGTCTTTTAAATTATCTGCAATTTAGAAATAGGATGTACCACTTTTTTTGTAGCCACAATGCTAGAGAATGAGGTGAAAATTCTGTAGCCCATTTTTTCATTGACAGCATGAGTATTCTTTCCCTCTTTTTCTATTATTTTCCCATTACTTCTCATCATAATTTTTCTGCTTAAAGAAAGCTATTTAAGTTTTTTAGTTATTTTTATGTAGCTTTATCAGCATTTTTAGCTATTAACATAATACTATTTTAAAAATAGCTATCGCCACCATGTCAACTACGGTATTAACAAATTTTTGCAACAACAAACCGATTCCATTTCTATAGTAGTTATTCCATCCAGGTAGTGGCTCTCTATGACAGAGTAACGCTGCCTGTTGAGGCTAAGCCAGGTCGTCGTTTGCATGAGCCAGGTCCTATCACTTGCAGGGCTTCTGATGAGCTTGATCCATGGACATTTCTTTTGTTTTGTTTTGTTTTTGTTGTTGAGCATCACTGCCTCTGGTGGTCGTGGGCGCTACCCAGTGCTACTCCTGAGAGCCCCCGCTGGATTTGAACCGCCAAGCCCGGAGGCTACAGCCCCGCACTCAACCACTGACGCCACCAGGGCTCAGCCGATCCATGGACATTTCTATCCCCACCACGCATATCCCATGGCCAGATGCTATAGCTTCCAAAAAACAAAAAACAGCGTCTTCACCACTATTGATATGACCAGGTCTTAATGTAACATTGAGTCCCTGATGTTTATCAGTTAAATTACACTGAGGTCATATCAGACCTCAGGATAGATCCAAAAGGGATAGATCCCTTTTCAGTGGTTTTCTTATAAAAGAGGAAAACAGACCCAAGCAGTGAGAGGAAGGATGCTACAGAGGCTGCAGGTGCACGTTACGGAAGGCAAAGGGCTGAAGTACCCTGGAGGTCACAGCAGGCATCAACATGAGCAGTCTCCAAAAATGTTAGACTCTATAGTCCCAGTGTTTAAACTCGTCCCCTTATGACCTCTGTCAAAGCCTAGGAAATGAAGACATCATAGATATGAATGTCTCCTGCTGTTCTGAGAATATTTTTCTTAGTGCTATCTTATGATGTACATTTTGTTAATTGCTAGTTGAATATTGGCATTTTATTGATGCAGATCTTTGGTACATTTAGTAATTCACTACTCAGGAGTCCTTTGTTCAAAAATTAAAAAAAAAACAAGAAACAGTACTCTTGCATAGGAAAATGGATCTTTATCCTTTCCTTGAGTTTGTTTCCATACAATATCTATATGTTTCTATTGTGCTCATTAATTTGTCTCAATTTTATTCTCATTTGCTTAAATGAGAATTTAAGAATTCCATTTCTCTTAAATAGTATCTCATTCACCCTTCAATGAGAAGTCCATCACCTGTATGACTATTTCTCAGACCACTGCATAGAGGGCACTGCACATATTTCTATCACCTGTGAATTTGTTCATCTTTAAAATTTTAGCCCTACATAATCTGCATTCAGGAGGATGTTTGTAATATAGCTAATGCTTGTGAGTATTTTGGGGGAAATGAACACATACGAAACGTATATACTAATTACCAGAATTTATACTGACCTTCTTTTCTCAATATCAGTACTAACACACAACACATTTTCTGTCAATATTAGTTCATAATGCACATTTTTAATCCCTCAAGGATTCCCAAACAGCTCTTTTGTCCTAGTATAAGCTTAAGATTTCAGAATGCTTTGCAGAGAGCTTGAAACAGTGCTTTCAAAGGTATATAGACTTTGAGAGAGGCATTCTTTTTATTTACTTTTCTTAATAAAGGTTACTATAATTTTGTAGTAATACTTTTTAACTTTCTTTGACACTTTTTCATAACTTCTTTGAATTATGTCTTCTACCAGTGCATAGAAAGTACATGTCACACACTAGTTTTGGAATGTATAGTTTCTTGATCTTCAAATGAGATAATAGGTTCACAGAATTCAAAATGTCTTGATGTTTTGTCGGCATCTGGAAAAAAACCCTATCTCCTGAGTCCTGTTCTAGTTCCCAATTACATGTTTAGGAAGTAGTTATGACTGTATAAATCTTTCAACCTATTTCACATATGTAAGTTTGAAAATCTTTTTATAATTGACTAGCAGCCACGACTTGATGGTCAGAATTAATCCTCCAATTTGAAATCAACCAAGCTGTTTAGTGTCTGTGGTGCACTGAATCATTATTATTGCCCAGCTAGCCATACTTCTTGTGGTTCCCACTAAATAATTGGATGGGACCAGGAAGATTGGGTGTGCTTTCTCTTTTCCTGATGAGTATGGGTAAAAGAAGCAGCGGGGGAGATAATACAAAATTATATGATCTAGTTATGAGTGGTTTGCCGCAGGATTAACTGTGGTTTGAAGAGCTTAGAACTCTAATGTGGTAGGAAAATTATTCCTTTCAGGGAGGATTAATACAAGGAAATGGACATTAAAGTTATCCCAAATGTCCAATTTTTCCCAAATGTTATGCAAAATCTGATAGTAATTCCTGACATCAACAGCTACTCACTATAGCTGATAGAGCTTGGATGCAAGTCAAAACTTCCAGAATACACTTTCGAGGTCAATATAACCATCTGCACACAGGTGCATATTCACAGGCAATCAAGGACACAGATAAAGAATGCCTAGCCTGGAGTTTGTTTTGGTCTCTGTTCTTTGTAGAATACTTTTACTACATCTGGTCTTTGAGATAGTGTTCCAAGAATATTGCTTATTAAATTTTTTAAAATTCTGAGTAAATGCAACTATTCATGCATTCCCAAATTTTAGTATTAATCAAAATAGGACACAGCTCAATTCTTTTCTGCATGCCAGAGCAAACTGCAGTCCTCTGTCTTTTCATTCCATGTGCTTCCCTTTCCTCAGTATGTCTGATATTTTACAGCAGCATTTGGGGCCTGAGATAGGGACTAAAACCCAAAGTGATGATAAAAGGACTCAGGGAACCAAGGTGGTTAATATATATAAATATAGTAGCTGCCCTTGGCCAAAGGCAGAATCCATATATTGAAGTTTTAAAGACTATTTTAAAGACAACAGGAGTAAAAGTTCCATCTCAAAGTTTTTTTTAAAAATCATTTTATTGGGACTCATATATCGCTTATATATATGTATATGTTTGTGTATACATACATACATACATACATACATATTGTGCCAAGCACCTTCACATGACTGCTGCCATTATCATTCTCCAAATATCCACTTTTCCACGCAGCCCCTTGAAATCAGCTTCTCATTTCTTCCCCTCTGCCCTTGCTATGCCCTCTCCCACCAATCCTTAATACTTTATAAATTATTATTATTTTGTCATTTCTTACACTGCCTGATATGCCCCTCGCCCACTCCTCCGATGCCTGTCCTCCAAATAGAAGCTGACGTGTAGACCCTTGTAGTTGGCTCCCTCTCTCTTCCGCACCTTCTCTCCACCCATCGGTTAACTCCACTCTCACCACTGGTCCCGAGGGGCTCATCAGTCCTGGGTTTCCTGTAGTCCCAGTTCCCATCTCCACCAGTGGACATTCTCCAGTCCATCTGGGTTTGTAAGGTAGAATTTGGACAATGATAACTGGGAGGAGGAAGCCTTCAGGGACAGAGGAAAATTGTATGCTTCACTGCTACCTCACTGCACCTTGACTGGCCTGTCTCCTCCCTGCAACTCTCCTGTAAGCAAGGGGATGTCTAATTGCCTGTAAGTGGACCTCGGGTCCCCACTCTGCTCTCCCTCATTCATAGTGATGCCATTCTTGTTCTTTCATATTTGATATCTGCTCCCTTAGACCTCTTGTGACCACACAGGCTGGTGTGCTGCTTCCATGGTGGCTTTGCTGCTTCTGTGCTAGGTGGCCACTTGTTTACCTTCAAGCCTTTAAGACCCCAGATACTTTATCGTTTGGTGTCTGGGTGCCATTGGTTTCTTCCGCTCTGTCTGCCTCTGCACCCTTTTGTCCTCAGTGATCATGTTAGGAGGGTGGGCACCCAATGATTTGATTCTTGTTCTTTGTTGCCTGACACCTGGTTCTTTCCACATCTCATGGTCACATAATCTGGTGTGCTTCTTCTGTCATGGGTTTGGTTGCTCCTGGGCTATATGACCATTTGGTCACCCTCAAGCATTTAAAACCTCAGACTCTATATTTTTTGATTGCCAGGTACCATAAGATATTTTCCCCACTCTTATTCATGTTCTCACCTGTCCTCAGTGATCATATCAAGAAGGTGTATACACAGTGATATGAATTTTCCCTGTTTTATGCCTGAGAGTTGATCATTTTGACACCTCATGGCCACACTGGCTGATGTGCTTCTTCTTTGTGGACTTGGATACCTCTCAGCCAGATGGTCATCTGTTTATCTTCTGGCTTTGCGACCCCAGACTCTATATCTTTTGATAGTTGGGTGCCATCAGATTCTTCACCACAGTTGCTTATGTACCTATTTGACTTCAGTGATCATATTGGGCCATTGAGCATCTTGGAATACCAGATTAATTGAAGAAATCTTCTTGCATTGAGGGAGTATCTGGGTGGGGGCCCAAGGTCCACCTGCTACCTTCGTACAAACCTGTAAATATATGTACCTGGATTTATTCCCATGTTATCATAGATAATTATATTTACATATATACATGCCTGTGTTTAGACCTGCCTTCTAGTTCCTTCCTCTAATTCCTTCTGCCTTCCTCCTGTCCTACTGTTATGCTCAGTCTTCACTTGAGTTTCAGTACTTCCTCTCTGTTATATTGCCCCTACTTAAACCTTACTAGGCCTCCCACACCTTCCTCACTACCAATTGCAGACCACTTGTTGTCTCATCGGTCCAGGCATTCTCTCCTCCTGACTATCTATCCAGGAATGTTCCCTTCTTGATTCAGTCCATTTTCAGGGCTCAGACCGCATTGCTTACCCGCCATGTGACCTCAGAAATGTCCTCTGTGGTGTCTGCTTCTGTAGTGAGACAGTGTGACAAGTCCTTTTGTTGTTTGCCAAGTGCTCCATGTCTTAGATTCCCACAGGGGCGTAGTTCTCTGAGCATCCTGGGCAGGGATCGGGCCAGTGTGGAGATTGGACCACCACACTCTTCCTCTGTTTCCACCTGTCTCCATGTGGGTGTGACATGCTGGCCCCTCTCCACAACCTGTTCTCTGCCACACACACTTTAATGGGGGTGGGGGGGCAGTCAGTCTGGCTCTGGTTGTGGCCGCCCCTGTAGCTCTCTTGTCATGCCCCCTTCCATGTGTCCACACTGTCCTCACAGTTGGGTGCTTCAGGGAAGGATCTGTAGTCCCACTCCAGCTTCTGTGGAGACAAGACCCGTACTCTCTCCCTGGGTGGGTGAGTGCTCACTCCCTCTGTTATCCTTTCACTTTCAAACCTATGTTTTCTCCCTCGCCCCTCCGTCTTTGTTCCTTACTGTGCTGTACCCAACATGTACTTCCCTGGGTTTGGCTCCTCTCCTCCTCTTTCCCTAGATCTCTAACCAACCATTATGTTATAGGAGGCTTCTCTTGTATACCATCTCAAACTTTTAAGAAACTTTTTGCTGTGTACATAAACATTGCTATTCATTTCAACCTGAAAATAAGAGCCAATCAAATGCTAAAGTATGGAAACAGGTGACTTACTTTGAGAAGGGCACTTCAAAGAGATGAAACCATGATGCTTGATCATGATGCTTGGGCATTAATGCCTTTAATTCATATTGCTATAAAACAATTTCAGTCAGATACTGAAAGCGAAAGAGAAAAACCTGCTGGTGTGAATAGTACAGGACATGCGGGTATGGAACCATCTAGTCACCCTGTACATGACAAAGTTTATGATAGCTCTGAAGTTGAATCTTCCTCTTCATCAGATTCCTCCTCCAAAGAGGAGAATAAGCTTTCCATTTTTGAGGAATTAAAGAATTCAGTTTGTTTAGTAAATACAATGCCTGAGTGTATTTAGTCAGGTGCTGGAAAGGCAGTTGTAAAATGGACATTCTTTTATCTTAAGGAAAAGCCTCCAGGATATTTCAAGGAGAATAAGGTTATGCTGCAAATTGCAGTGGTGAGACGGTCTCAGACTAAAAGTCGTGGACAGCCACCAGGACCAGCTCTTGAACAACTTACAGACGCGGTCCTGTGCTGCTGCAGCTCAGCAAGCCATTGTTGGGGATGATTTTTGAACAATTTCGTCACCCATGCTGACGTTCTTGGCAAGCATTGGATGAAAAAGGAGGGGAAGAAAAATATTTACTAAAATTGTGCAAGGACCTCATGAAACTTTTCCTGATTTTTGATTCCATCTCGCTACTGCTGCAAGACAGGCGGGAGATTCCCCGAAGTTAGAACCTTCTCTCCTTCAGCTGTTATCTGTGGGGGTCTGTGTTTCACTCCCACTTCCCATGAGTTTAACTCTAAATTAAAAATCCCTGTCAGTAGTCACAGTAACCTTGAGGCACTGCAGCAAAAGCAGCTCTCGGCAAAACTTTTAGCCCTTTGCTGACAGTTAATGCAATTTTCATAGCTAGTAACAGTTCAGGTGGAAATAGTAAATTTCAGAAGGTCAAGATAAGTTGCAAATAGTCAAAACAAGTGAAGGCAATTTAAGATTTGCTCAGCTGGAGAAGCAATATCTGCCTCTCATTTCCCTCAAGGAACTAAACCGCAAGGAACGAGTTGCAACCACATTTGGTAAATGAGTATTACCCAAACTTTTTTTGACAAACTTAATCAAAAATAGATATAGTCATCATTCTATTGATACTTTTTGTCATGTAGGCTACCCCTACTTCTACAGAACATGCTGATATTGTTGTTACTCGTTTTTTAGAAGCACTTGCTATTTTGGAAAATCCACATACTATTAAAACAGATAATGGCTCTGCTTATGTTTCTAAAAGTTGCATGGCTTCTTTCCATGTACATGGAATTCAGCATTTAGCTGGTATTCCAGGAAATAATACCAGTCAAGCTATTATTGAAAGCCAAAATTGGATTTTGAAAGGGTTGCTTTTAAAACAAAAGGGGAGATATTGTGATAATCATCCAAGAAGGTGACTTGCACAGTTTCATATACTTTAAATTTTTAAAATTTAAATGACAATAATTTCACAACTGCTGAATTCCATTGGGAAAATATTTCTAAAGATATAGAACAACGTATATGGTATAAGAGTTTGGAATAAGACAAATCCCAACTAGCCATGACCATAATATGGGGGAAAGGGTATGATAATATTTCTAAAGGGAAAAAATGTGGGTTCCAGATAAGCAAATAATTACATGATGGTCCATAAGAGACCTTGCCCTGGGAGTTAACTGAGCCAGGATTTTCCTGACATGACCATTACCCCAAAATCTGTTTGGGCTCCCTTGATAACGACTCGACAGGCTGACTTGCTGACCTGGGTACAGATTAAAAAGTTAAGCATAGAAGAAGAAGGACTAGTGTGTTCCCATGGACAAGTGGGGGGGGACAACTTCTAATTTGTTTTTAGCAATGATGGCTATTTTGACTTCTCAGGTAAATGCTGAGAATTTTACCTATTGGACCTGTATTCCTACCCCACCCTCAAATAAGTTTCTAAGACTGATCCTACTGTTCTCATCTATGTCAATGAAGCATCCTGGATGCCTGGACCTCTAGATGATCGAGGATCATTTCAAGTGAAAGAAGAAGGAACAATTATTACATCCCATAAAACGGGTTGAAGGGTTTCCTATAGACATGGGTCATGGGGAACATTGTTTGAAATTAAAAGATCCGACGTGGCTATCAATTATCAAAAGTTTAGAAGATAAGAATAAGTTGCAAAAATTGCTAATTTAAGTGCTCAAGGGTTTTCCAATTTAAATATAATAGGAAATTTTTCTGTACCCCCATTGCAAATCACCAAATTATTTGGGTCCATTGGATTATGGCAGAGGAGAACACACTTGAATACAAATTAATAATCCCCAAGGAATTGCCATTGATTGAGCCCTTCAGGCTCTGCATGAGCCAAACCTAGTGCAGAAGATCTTAAATGGCATTCTCATAGACACGATTTATACACAAGCATCAGAGCCTACTGCTTAGCATGGGGGAAGATTGTCTCATCCCTGCCTTCATGTGATAGGAAAACCCCTCCATAGTCATTTATGGAAAACAGGTGCTGCCTTGCTTCCTATTAGAAGGTGGATTTGCAATAGTACTATTTATACAGGAAATTATACCTTGTCCTTCTCAGTTACTACACTCTGATATGTCCAAGCTTGTGTGTGTTTACCATATCTTTTTTTTTTTTGGAGGGGGGAGCATCACTGCCTCTGGTGGTCCTGAGAGCCGCCACTGAATTTGAACCGCCAAGCCTGCGGGTCGCAGTCCCGCACTCAACCACTTATGTCACCGGGGCTCAGCCCAACCATATCTTTTAAATAAATGATCTGTCAATAGGAATTATTCCTCTGGAGAAATTAAATGTAATAATTGTTCTCTTTTTACTTGTTTTAATTCTTCTATTTTTTAAAATTACAATAGTGAAAGTATGTGTGTGTATGTGTGTAGAATATATGTTGCTTTTGCAGTATGATTTCCTAATCTGGATAAAATAAAAGGGGGCTACATAACTGATAGTACTTGGATACAAGTCATAACTTCAAGGATAAAAATTTGAGGTGATCAATATGGTCCTCTTCACATAGGTGCATACTGACAGACAATCAGGACACATCTTTGATAAAAAATGTGTAACCTGTAGTTTGTTGTGGTCTCTGTTCTTTGCTTTACATCTCATATGTATATGACAGAGAGCTGGAATATGGATGTCTGCTAAATCATCTCAGCAATGGCAACGCTCTCCTACTTTAGCTTTAATTGATGGATTGACTAACCAACTTTTAATAAGATCAAAGCTATTTTTAGGAATTTTAATAGCTACAATTTTAGGAATCATAGAGATTACTGCTACTGCTACCACTACTGCAAGATTAGCTTTACATCAGTCTATACAAACTGTTACTTTTGTAGATGATTAGCATCACATATCTGAAGTTTTGTGGTCCACTCAAGAACATATTGACCAGCAAATTCATGAACAATTGGCTGATTTACTTCAAACAGTTATTCTTTTGGAGACCAGATTACTCGTATTAAGCAACACACTAAATTCCAGTGTGATTGGAATCATGCATCCATTGTGTTACACTGTGATTCAGAGTGATACTGTTTCCTTGGGATCATGTTAAAAGACATCTATTGAATTATCACAATTTATCACAGGATTCTTTGCAATTACAATATCATATACAGGATACTTATAAAAAACAGTTGGGACAGATTGATGGCACTCAAGTGCTTGACAGTTTTCTTCAGCTTCCATCAACCTAACCCTCTTCCCTCTCTTACAATGATCATTGACTCTTTTTCAGGGTTGCTTTTGCTCATCAGTTGTCTTTGTTTTGTCTTTTATATAGTCTTCGGAACAATCCTCGACAAACCAAAAAAAACAAAACAAAACACATAGACAGAATATATGTTGCTTTTGCAGTATTTCTTAATCTGGATAAAATAAAAGGGGGATACATAACTGACAGAACTTGGATACAAGTCAAAACTTCAAGGATAAAAATTGGAGGTGATCAATATGATCATCTTCACACAGGTGCATATTGACAGACAATCAGGACACACCCTTGATAAAAAATGTATAGCCTGTAGTTTGTTTTGGTCTCTGCCCTTTGCTTTGTAGATTACTTTTACTGCAGTTGGTCTTTTAGATAATGCTGTTCCAAGAATGTTACTTTTCAAATTTTTAAAAATTCTGAGTAAATGCAACTATTCATGTATTCCCAATAAAGGACAAAACTCAATGCTTTGCTGCATGTTAGAGTGAGCTGCAGTCCTCTTCTTCCCATTCCGTGTGCTTCTAATTTTCTCAGCATCTCTGTTCTTTTACAACTGTAACTCCCTTCCCTCCACTTCCTTTATTATATTTCCTCACATCATAGAGCATTGCAGTTCATGGAAACATCACAAAACATAAAGTAAATGTTAAGGAAATGTCTCCGTTAGTTGTCAATCATATTAAATCCAAAATCTTTAGTTCAGAAATCTACCTGGAATATTCTTTTTGTCCACAATGCTCCAAATGCTGGTTTATCATGTGTGATTATAGACTGCAGCTCAAGTTCCCAGAACCAGAGTTCAGGCAGACAGAAGCAAAATACAAGATCCAGAGCTTGAAGTCAAAAATCTGAAAATCACAGTAGGTCTCTTTTCTTTTATCCATGTTCAGTCAAGAAGGTAGGTAATTAAATGAATACTTTGACGGGTACATTTCTTTACCTTGATGCATGACACCCATAAGAAAAAGAAGAGAGTTAACTTGAATCATACTTAGTAGCAAGATGGAGACTCAGACTATATTCCACCTTAATCACACACGTTCACACAACAAAGAATTCCCCCAAATGGAATAATAATTGCAGTTATAGAAGCTGGAATTTATAATAAGTTGCAAAAGGGATTATGGCTAGAAGAGCCATATTAAATAATTGACTACATGCCACATGATAATTGGTTAATTTGGCCAATATGCAGAGTATAAAATTCACCATCTCAGTAGCAGGAAGAAGAATTTCACTGTTTCTAAGAAAGAAGAGTGGAAATGGAATTCACCCTCTGACCCTTGAGATCCTTGCATACAGAACCTGCTAGATCCAGGAGAGAGAGGGAGAACTGTGTCACTGGAGGGGCAGAAAAGAAGCAGCCTCAGCAGTGACAGAGCAGGTAACAGGAGAGTGAAATTCTTTGTCTACTGCTGAAGGAGGGGGAATGCCTTGGTGTAGGAAGCTCACTTGTGGAGTGGGGTGCCTTTAAGCAGGTTTGCTTACCTGTGGAACAAGAACTGAGGCATATGGTGGAGTTGTGTGCCCTTTGACTCTGTTATTGACAACATTTTACCAAAAAAAAATTTTTTTTCAAGATTATCCAAGCAGGACAGAGGCCACAAAGCTGAAAATCCAGTGACCAGAGAGAAGCCGGCCTGCAGACATAACTAAGTCGAGGCTCCTCTGTCTCAGGAACAGCCTGCATCCAAGAATTTCTGCTACTGAAATGTGCAACCTGCCAAGCTCCCTAAGAAACCCAATATTCGTGATGATTGTGAGCCCTGGGTGCCCATTGCAATCAATTATAGAGCTGAACCGAGTGCTGTGGGAAGGATAAATATTACATAGATTGCTTTAAAAAAAAAAAAACGGAGAATGGTGGCCTGTCTGAACTCAGCTTCACAGGATTCAGTTTTGAGCTGATGTTGAGTTTGAATCTCCTTCCTCGTAGTAAAATTAGGCCTACATGCACCCTTCTTACAGTACTGTATTCAACAGTCAAATAATTGTATTTGGTTGTTTAAGGTTACTTTAGCTTGGAATTTTTTTCTCACATACAATAAAGGTAATATTTAGAATACCCCATATTAGGTAAAATTTTATGAGGTATACATTAATTATGAGTATTGCAACTCTAAGTCCTTTTTGAAATAATAACAGAAAGTTTAAGAAAATAAATGCTAACATTTAAAATATAATGAAACACCTAAACTGGTTTTATTGTAGATAGTATTAAGAAACCATACTTCTTTGAACAGTGGTGAACATAAGTTGTGATAGTTAACAAAAATACCTTGCAGTTGGAAATATAAAGGCAAAAAAGTGCATACCCCTAAGAAAGCAGGAAGTTCTGTTGTGGATGCAGATGGCATCTGGAGAAGCGATTAGATATAAATGACCTAGCAGTAACTTAAAAACAAACGTTTTAGAAATACTTGTCTTTTCATATAAAGTGAATGCTTGAGTTGAACTGATATATATTTTAATCATGTAAAGATCAATAGCATCCATAACATAATCTGAATACATACATACATACATACATATATACAATCTAGCAGTAAAAAAAGATAAATGGACAACATTTATCAGGTTGTTTTTTCTCCTATAGATTCAGTTTAGTTTTGAAACAGCTGCCATTCATTATATATTAAATATTAAATCCAAAGATAGGTTTCAGTAGCATTTTAAAATGAAATAGAAGTTGTGATCCTTCTCAAGCAAGTGTATAAAATGTATACATCACATAGTGAACCAGTAAGACTTTGGACAAGGCAACATTTCATGTGAGTTTTCATCATAGCTTTTCAGATTGAATAAATGATAAAAGAGGGCGATAGACTTATTCTGTAAGGCAAGTATTTTAGATTTTTCCTGGGAGATGACATTGCTCTATGCCTTATGTCATGAAAATCTATTCAGAGTAAATTTAAAGTCACTAGTAAAAAGTAAAATATATAATACAACTAGCAAAACACTGGTAGGTAGTTAATCAATTTCAGATAAATTCAGAAATTTGTCCTGTTATTGCTGTTGTTGTTAGTTTCCATTGATTCATTTCTAATTCATAGTGACCCTGTGTACAACAGACCCAAACACTGCCTGACCTTACACCATTCGATTGACCTCACAATTTCGAGTTTTTGGTATCACACAAAGTTCTCATGTTCCTGAAAGCATCAGATGTCATTGGCATTATCCGTTGATGCTATCATTGATGTTATCCAATGTTCTTAGGCTGTTCCTATGGTTTCTGTAACCCAATTCCTTAGAAGTGGGCGTCTGCTTCCTTTTTTGTAGCCCATTACTAGTCTGAAAACTCTCCTGAAACCTGTTCATCTTGGGTGACGTGACTGGTATTTGAAATCCTAGTGACGTTGCTTACATTATAAGACTAAGATGCTAGCTCCTAGCAATGGTAAAGTTATAATACTTTTTACTTAATTCTAATGAGAACACATACCCTAAAGGTACCTACAGGGTCTTGAATTATGTCTTACCAAATTAAATATTAGATAACAAGTAAACAAATAGAGAGAGAAAGAAATGTCAAAATAGCAAATAAATGAATCTTAAAAAAATTTAAAATAAGCACAAACATAAAAGAAATATTCAGTCTTGGAAAAACAGAGTCAGTAAAACTTGAACACATTGGGATCGCTGGTGGCCCAGTGATGGAGCCCTCTACCGCAAAACAAAAAGTTGGCAGCTTGGTCCTGAAGGTGCTCTGAGGCGAAAAATGTGGCCTTCTGTCTTCATCAAAATAACAGTTTGGAAACCCCAGTGGGGAAGTTCCATTTCACCCAAAAATGACTTGATAGCTAAGCGTTTGGTTTGGAGTTGTAACCATATTACAGTGAGGACCTTTGTGGAAAGATTGGAGGACTTGTAGGGCATCTAGTTTTCAATGCAGACATGACTAGAAGATAAACACACACTCTTGTATGTGTGTGCCTACGTGCGTGTGTGTATACATATATACATCTCTTCTGTCTACTTGCTTTGATCCTCTGTCCTTGGGCCTCAATATTTATCTTTGATGTGTGATTTATGCAGTGGTAATTTTTAAATCATTTTATTGGGGGTTCATACAACTCTTATCATCATCAATACATAGATCTGTTGTATGCAAACTACATTTGTACATTTGCTGCCATCATCATTCTTGAAACATCCTCCTTCTACTTAAGTCTTTGATATCAGCTCCTCATACTTTCCCTCCCTCCCCACTCCCCCTCCCTCAGGAACCCTTGATAATTTACAAATTACTATTATTTGGTCATATCGTACACTGTCCAATGTGTCCCTTCACCCACTTTCCTGTTGTCCATACCCAAGAAAGGAGGTTAGAAAGGAGGTTATATGGAGATCCCTGCAATCAGTTCTCCCTTTCTACTCCACCTTCCCTCCACCCTCCCATTCTCCACCCACTCTCACCACTGGTCCTGAAGGGCCCAGCTCTCCTGAATTCCCCGTGTCTTCGGCTCCTATCTTTACCAGTGTACATCCCCTGGTCTAGCCAGATTAACAACAGTAATTCAAAACACAATTCTATAGATTAAATGAAGCACTTTGGGGGTTTGGGACATGGGCACTGAAATATGTAAAGTGTAGACTATGTGTATATCATTTATATGTAGATTATCTATTTTTGGTTCTCCCTATTAATAAACCTCTTACAGTTCAATGCAGAGTGAAATAAGTCTTCTAAGTAATGAGTCACTGACTGTGAGCTCATGTGATACCAGGGATTTGGCATCTAAGCCCATCTTTCTACTGCCACTTTGTTACCCTGCTCTAATCACTGTACCTCCATCAGCAAGGCTTTTTACAGAATCAGTGACCCATTGATAGGTGCATTCATGGTGTGTGCAGCACTATTGTGCAGCACTGTGAAATTCTGCCTGCCAGACGGTACCACAGGGAAATTTCATCATCAGCTGGTGGCTGGTTTGCCTTGATATTATGATACCTATTTCTGGTGAAGATGCTTTCACGTCTTTATTTTACCGTGCCTCTCATTTAGTTTTCTTGCACAAAGATGTCTTTCCAAGAGCCTTTCCCCGTGTGGTACACCAAAGTTCATTTCTGTCAGTCCTCAGGTTGATACATCACAGAGTGATGTCCAAACACAAGAAATTGTGATAATTAAACTTCTTCCCCACCCCCCCCAAATTGCACAGAATAGCTAATTGTAAAAATTGGCAGTCAGCCTGCCATTTGAAAGTGAAGAAAACATCTTGTTTTAACATCTGAGCAGGGATTTTTTTTTGTACTCTGTAAACAATTGGACCATATGTAGTGTGATGGGAAACATGAAGGCTGTGATAGAACAGCATTTAAGAACCTGGTGTTTAATCACTGTTCTTTGATTCACTGAAATCAAAATTAGCTTTTCAAGTTCTGGGTTATATTCTGATTTCAAAGATAAAATTTTCCACAAATTTCAAACAAAACTGACAATTTACCATGCAATTACTGAAGCAGAGGTAAGGGGATTTAAAATAGTGTGTAAATACATTTTTTAAGATACCTAAATAGATAACAGATGCAGCCAGGGGCTCTTACTGTCTTTGTTTGGCCTAACTCTATTTAGATGATACAATGGTTTGCTACCCAATATGGTTTAGCACTTAGAAGGGGATTATTTCTGTGTATATTGAGTTGATGAAAGTAAAGTCAAACAAAATAATACCTCTTTCAAAAATTATTTTTAAGAACACTAGGCTTTGTGCTCTTCTAAATGCTGTTTTACTGTCCAGCTTATTACGTATAATTTGCCTTTTTAAAAGGATATGTTGAAATTCAAAAATAAAGTTTTTTTTTAAATGTAAAGGTTTTTATGAACATTTCTCACAGGCTGTGGCCTTGCCTTGCTTACTGATGAAGTGCTACACAAATGAAGCAAGAGAGTTAAAATCATCTTGCTTACTCAGAGAAGGGCTGATTCTTGGCAGTTACAATATAACGTGCCCCAGGAAAAGTTAGAAAAGAAAAGGAAACAAGTACAACAATGGGGGTGAGGGTCGGGGCAGAAAGTAATTTTTGATATCCTTGTAATTTATGAAAGGTCCTTCAATAGCACAATTAACTTCCTTTATATTTTTGATAACACTCATAGAAAAAGAAAATTACCAAAACAATTTAAAATAATTGCTAGTGCAGCAACCCATAGGACAGTATACATATGTTTGAAATAGAGGTAGGGCTAGGTCTGTGGCTGCCTTGCATCAGCTAGATGTAGACCTGTGTGTGAATAACTTTTCTTCTTTCTTGACTCTTAGTTTTTTTTTCTTTTTTTTTTTTTCCAAAATGAGTTGGCTATATCACATCGGTGAGGTTTAAAGGTAGAAGGAATGTCACAAAAATCACTCTAAGAATGTACTCAGGACTTTTCAGGGAGAAAACATATGTTCTGATTCCATTCCTCCTCGATTGTCCCCCGAATCATTTCTGAGGAAGCAGACTAACTGCTTCTGCCAAGACGTGCAGCTCTCAGAGAAGCACGGCCTACCAGGCATCGAATCTGTGACTACCGAAAAAGTTAAAAACATCTGATTGTTTCACGAGCTGTATCTCAAACTTTTCACTTGGGTCTCAGAGGGTTGTGACTTAATAAAAGTTTGATCGCTCCAGTGTGGATAATGTATTGGATACTATATTGGTCATATAGGCATTTTAATAGGGAAAGATATCTGCACTATTGCTTCGCGATCAACTCTTTTCTGCTTCAACGGGCTTTCCAGTCCCGTGTGTTCCGGACACATGCACATACAGGCCTCCGCAGCAAGCTGAGACAGATCCAGGCGTGTTCCACTGCGCTGCTATAAAAGTTGTACTTACCTTGTGTTCCGGAAGCCAACCTCTGTTTCCAAGGAAACAGGAACAAAAAGGCAGTTGGCAACTAGCATCTGGGATTTAGAACTCTCACATGTCAATTCTTACTGCTGACTGCTGGCTCAAACTTAAAAATGTGGGACTTTAAAACCACCGTTAGACAGACTTGGAAAACAGACAGGGTGAAGTAAGTTCTATTTCTTAAGACTTAAGATAAACTTGTTTTTATAGCAAGACAGTGAAAATATGTACTTTTAAATAATAACAAGTTGAAATTTATTTTAGAAGTTAAAATAATTAACTACAACTAGATTTTTTAAACAATCAATAGACATATATAGTATAGAATTTTTAAAGTCATATATTGCATATCAGTTTTTTCCATTTTCCCTTTTTACTGAATTTGCATTGCTGCTTTTCTTTGGTTTCCATTTCTTGGTCTCTAGCTTTTGGATACACAGGGAATTTTCCATAAGAAAATATTAATGGGAAGTTTTGTAGCATTTATGTCTCTAGAATACTTTTGTGTTGAGGTTGGTTTTCTTGAAAAGCTAAGACTACTGTAGCAGTCACCTAATTTGGTGACAATTTGCAGATTAAGAGTGTAGAGGTAGCGTCTAGACTGCCAATATGGAGATAGCCTATGACACCTCTGTGTGGGCATGACCTTCTCCTGAGAAGTTTGGAAAATGTGGTAATTCCTTATTGGAGGTGGGAGACACTGTCTCTCTTGGTTGACTTGCTTAGAGACTTTCTAATGACAGCATTCACTGCCTGATAGACGCGACTGACAAGGTAGGCTCCCTGTGAGCCATTCCTGAGGAGAAGCCACATAGACCTACCCAATGTAGCAAGAAACCTGGACCTAGAGCAGCCACGTGGAGACTCTTCTGGCTGAGATGCTTACACCACCACTGGATGTAAACTCTTTCTACTCCATTGCTTATAATTGTCCTGTATTTGGCATCATTGCATGTGTTTCATGAGTCTGAAAGACTTTTTAGATGCTGTCGGACATGTGGGCTAATATATCACATATGGACTTGATCTGGACTGGACTGGGATATTTTCCTAATGTGCAATTACCCTTTATATAAAACTCTCTCACGTGTGCTTGTGAATTCCTTTTTCTAATCTACCTGGATTAACACAACTACTTTAAATATAAAATACAGGGAGGCAGTACATCTATAATTATCCCATGGTACAACTATTGCAGTTTGTGTTTCGTGTGAGGTTGTTTAAAATACCAGCAGTGTCAGCCATGGTGAAAAAGTTTTAATGACACTTCCAGCTGGAAAGGAGTAGAAGGAGAAGCCTCATACTCTACTTCTGAGAAACAGCCAATGAGAACATTATAGTTACAAAAGAAAGTTATCCAACTTGCTTTGGAGCTATAATTAGGAAGGATGAGGGCCGTGCTATTCCAGTTGGCAAAAGAGAGAATCTCAATGACAAGGGTCAATCTGTGTCTGAAATGGGCGGATCTAGCATCTCTATGATCACAAGAGGGAGACAGCCTGAGCAGCATTTATTTCTGTCACACAGAAAGTGCTGCAAAGTATGAGAAGAACAAAATAAATACTGCAGACCAGATGTGACCTTTGAGCTCAGTAACACCCAATCAACAGACACCTTGGCTTTCTGTCATGTATATAGAAAGAAGATAGAATGCATACAGAGAAAATGTACCAAAAGAAGTCAATATTCCATAGTATGTGGGCAAGAACCAATGATACCAAAGGAAAAAGTTCAAACTTCCCTGAATCCAATAGCCTAAGGAAGGCTTCAGGAATTGATGGAACACCCATCGAACTGATACAGAAAGTTGGCAAAGTGCTGGAATCACTAACTGTCTATGCCAGGAAATTTGGAAGATAGGTACTTGACCAATTGATTGGAATGAATCCCTATTTGTGTCAAATCCAAAGAAAGGTGCCAAAACAGAATGCTCAAATTATAGAACTATATCATTGATAGCTCACACTTTGAAGATGTTTCCTAAGATCATCCAACAACGGTTGCAGCAATACACTGACAGGGAACTGCCAGAAGTTCAGGCCAGACTCAGAAGAGGTCATGGAACAAGAGACATCATTGCTGATACCAGGTGTATCTTGGCCCAAAGAACCGGATACCAAAAAGATGTTTACTTGTGCTTTACTGACTATGCACAGGTATTCAATTGTGTTGGCAATAATAAACTGTGGATAACCTTGAGAAGAAAGGGCATTCCAGAACACATCACTGTCTTCATTGAGAACTTTTACATGGATCAAGAAGAGGCAGTTATGCAAACAGAACAAGGGAATTCTGCATGGTTTACAATCAGGAAAGGTGGGCATCTGGCTGTTTTCTCACACCGTAATTGCTCGATTTGTATGCTGAACAAATCATCAAAGATGCCGGCTTGTATAGAAAGTGTGGCATCAGGATTGGAGAAAGGATTATTAACAATATGAGGTGTGCAGATGGCACATCAACCTTCCTGAAAATGAGAAAAAAAATGAATCATTTGCTCATGAAGATCAAGAATCTTAGCCTTTAGTATGGATTACAATTTAATGTAAGGAAGACCAAAATCCTCAAAATTGGGACAATAGGTAGCATTATGCAAAACAGAGAAACAGTTGTCTTACTTAGAGCCACAATCAATGCTCATGGAAGCAGCAGTCAAGAGACTGAAAGAATAAAACAAGTTACACATCTATAGATAGAGAGGGAAAAAAGACATACTGCCTGAAGTAAATTTGCTGCAGAAGAGCTTTTTTAGAGCACTGAATAGCAAGAATGTAACTTTAAGGACGAAGGTGCAACTGACTAATCCATGCTATTCTCCACTGCATCATAAACATGTGAAAGTTGGATTTTGAGTAAGGAAAATTGTAGAAGAATCTATGCATTTGAATTGTGGATCTGGAAAAGAATATTGATAGTATTGTGGACTGCTAAAAGGACAAGGGTAAGTCCAGACTGCTTCTTAGAAGAAAGGATGGTAAGACATCATCTTGCAAACGTTTTACGTATTGTCAAGAGAGAGCAGTCCATGGAGAAGGACATCAGTTAAAGCTGGGAAAGCCCTCAATGAGGTGGTGTCATCAATGGTTTGGGGCATAAGAAGAGTTGTGAAGGTGGCACAGGACCGTACGGTGTTTCGTCTGTTGAGCATGGGGTGTCTACGGATCAGAAGCTACTTGATAACACCTAACTACAGCAACAACATACACTGTTGAAGTTATTTTTGTTTTGATGGCAAAACATGAAAACATATATCATCTTTTGGAAATGTAATTTGTTAATCTTATGCCAGCACTGACGTGTTGCTACCTGTTTTGAGTAACTCTTTTTATTTAAGCAATTTAGAATTCACCACAGTCATAACCACACCCCATAGTCTCCATAACCTCAGACTTCATGATTCTTGGATCCATTTGAATTTTGAGACTTCTGTAAAATACAAACCTGATTAGATGAAAAATTTTAATGAGCAATTTTGGAAGGACTTTTAGAATTCAAAAGTAGTGCGTTGTCCAAATAAATTAGGTTTGAGAATACGGAATTTGATTTTTAGTTTTGTAGGATATTGATTAACAGTTGTCATGATATGAGATTTCAGAATGATACCTGTACTTCTGATTCACTTATATATACACATCAAAAACAATTTGCCAGTTTGCTGTGCTATGGTGACTCATGTGTGGAGATAGGAAAAATTTTCAACAATTATTCACTTTATGCATGGCACACAGGTTTTAATGGCATTTCCAGAAAAACAGAGTATAACATTTCAGCCAGTAAAAACCTTAAGAACAACAGTAGAACATTATCTGATACAAGGAGAAAATGAGTACCTTAGTTTAAAAAATAGCCAAAATAGGATGAAGATCTTCCCCCTTACTTAGAGTGTACATTGATGTTGTGGATGAAGTAAAGATTTCAGGATCTTCATATGGTCACCTGAGATGACTCAAAATGAAAAGAAATAATTTCAAATATTAACAAATTAGCAGAATATTGAATGTATGGCATATGTATCTAGGAAAAATGGAATTTTTAAAAGAGGAAATGGATTGCATTAAAGGAAAATTCTAGGTATTATTCAGCTGAAATGAAGGGCATAGGAAGGTATATTGAACAAGATAATCATATGGTCTACTATGCCAGAAATGAAAAATTGAAGATTAATGGTATAGCATTCATTGCAAAACAAGAACATCAGGTGATCTCTCTTGAATTATAGAGCCATCAGTGATAGGACAATATCCAGACATCTATGAAGAATGTCAAGAAATATGATTATTAAAATTTGTACGACAATGCCAAAGATGAACTGAAAATTTATGGCAACTTCTACAGTGTGAAACTGATAGTAAACACAGTCAATATGCATTTGTAATTAGCTGTTATTAGAATGAAAAAAGTGGAAATATAAAAGGATAATTTTTGGAAGATAGGATGTAAGTGATACAACTGACACCAGCGATCACATGATCAATTTTATTAGACTAATGGCTTATTCTTTGGAACTACATTTTGAAACAACGCTTTAAGTTAACTTCCTACAGAATAATCAATTTGAATATATCTGTGGAAAGATATGATTGATAAGCTCAGTTTATAATTAGTCCTAGCACAGTCCATGAACCAACATCAGAACAGAGTATCAATTGTTCATCAGCAAATTGCAGTTGAATTTAAAGAAAATTAAAGAAAGTCCACAAATAAAATAAATATTATCTTGAGCATCACACTTGGATTTAGAGGTTCTTTCATCATAAGATAAGACACATTAATATTAATTGTTGAAGACTATACACATTGTAGAAGAACACCAAGGGCATCATACATGAAAAACTAAAAAATAATTAAAATATAGGGGAGTAAATAAAGACTGAAAGGCATGCCAGATAGGACTCTCAAGACAGTCTTGAATATAGAGTACTAAAGTGTATGGAGGGAATAACGAAGTAGAACAGCTGAAAAAGAGGAAGTAAAGTTTTACAATAATATGCACAAAGACTTGAGTTTCAAAACTGAAAGGGAAGAACATATGCAACATTTATCAATTAGAAAGAACAGAAGAGAAAATTCAATATGGGAGTTGCATTATGGAAGGATTTTATTGATAAGATATTTAAGGAACCTTGATGGTACTTTGGAGTCTTGGTCGCATGGTGAGTTACGCATTGGACTGCTAAACACAAGGAAAGCAGGTTAGACCAGTCAGCTTCTTCAAGGGATAAAAATAAAGCTTGCTGTTCCCATAAATATTTGTCTTATAGTGTCTTATAGGGTCAGAATTGGCTCAATGGTGGCTAGTTTGGTTGCATTTGGTCATACTCTGGGTGGTATTAGTTGCTAAACACAGGTAAGTCATTTAAACCCACTAGCTGCACCATGGGAGAAAAATTAATCTTCATGGTTATTTAAAATATCAGAAACTACATATATACACATATATATGCAAACACATATACATATACACACCTATACACATGTAATAGTCGTATTTGATTTGATTAGATTTTGTTTTTGTTATTGTTGGTGGGGGGGGACATGGGCAAAATACTAAATCATACAGGTGGAAACTGAAGGTACAATGGGTTGGGTGGAATTCATCTTTGTCCTAAAAGTAACATCCTTGATTTTCACCATTTTAAAGATACTTCATCCTGTATATTTTCCCTGATTCAATGCCTTGGTTTATCTCCT
The DNA here is from genome assembly GCA_004026705.1 of Nesogale talazaci. Classification (NCBI taxonomy): domain Eukaryota; kingdom Metazoa; phylum Chordata; class Mammalia; order Afrosoricida; family Tenrecidae; genus Nesogale; species Nesogale talazaci. The sequence continues at coordinate 107,655 of PVJH01004319.1, forward strand.
TACTGCTACTTCCATGATCACTGATTGTAGATTCAAGCCAAGGTGAAATCACCAACAACTTTCATCTTTTTGCCATTCAATATGATGCTGCCTATTTGTCCATCTGTGAAGAAGTTGGTTTCCTTTTAATTCATTTGTAATTTATATCAAGGTCTGCAAGACTTGATCTTAATCAGAAATGCTTTAGGTCCTCGCTTTCAGTAAGCAAGTTTCTGCCATCCGCATATCACAGGTTAACAAGCCTGTCTAATCTATTACCTCTGATTATTTGCACAACATGCAGATTGAATAATTTTGGTGAAAGGATACAATTCTCATAAAATGTCTATGATTTTAGGCAATGCTATATTCCATTGTTCTCTTTCAGTCAGTTGGCCAACTATCTGTCTTCCAAATTCCCTAGCATATATAAATGAGGATTTCCAGTGCTTCATCAGCTTTGTGAAGCAATAAAATTGGTGACCTTTAAATTCCTGGAGCCTTGTTTTTGGCTAATGCCTTCAGTACAGCACGATCTTCTTTTAGTACCAATGCTTCTTGACCCTAGTCAATCATTTTTAATGGTTGAATGCCAAACATTTTTTGGTACAGTGACTCATATTCTTTCCATCTTCTTTTGATGTTTCATTCTTGATTCAATCTTTTGTCCATAGGCTCTCCAATATTGCAACCCAATGAGTGACTTTTTTCTTGAATTTTTTCAGTTTAAGCTATATAGAACATGTTCTTATATTTCTGGTTTCCTAACCGTAGGCCTGTTCACATTCCATTATAATATTTTGCTTTGTCTTCTCAAGGTTCCCTTTCTAAACTTTTGTGTAGCTCTTTCATGTAATCATTTTTCTCTTTTCCTTAGCTGCTATATGGTTAAGAGCAAGTTTTAGAGTCTCTTTTGACATACACTTTGATCTTTTCTTTTTGTGACCTTTTGTTTTCCTCATGAGTGATGTCCTTGATGCCATATCAAGCTCTTTACTCTACAGTGCAGAAAATATCTTCTTGCTATGTTCTCAAATTGCAGGTGGGATAATAAACTCAATGTCATTTTGGGGCTCTAAATTCCTTTAGAATCAACCTGAATGTACAGATGAGCAATTGATGGCTGACTCAACTTTAAACCTCTGGCCTGGTTTTAGTTGCTGATATTGAGCTTCTCCATTGTGTCTTCCCATAGATGCAGTTGATATGGATTCTGGGCATTCTATCGGGAGAATTACACATGTAGTCACTGTTTGTGATGTTTTGAAGGGGCATTTTCTATGAATAGGTCATTGGTCTTGAATAATTCTTTCATGTGATCTCCAGCTTTATTTCTCTCACCAAGAACATAGATTATGGTCACTATTTCTTCTTCTTTATTTCTAACTTGAATTTTAATCACCACTGATCATTAATACATCTTGAATGTACATTGGATCGATTGTAGACTGAACATATTGATGCAATTTCTCAATTTCTGCACCACTAGTTTTAGTGGTTGGTGCATAAATTTGAATAATAGTCTTGACTTGATTTCCTGGTAGATTGACAGATATTATCCTATCACAGATATCATACTTCAAGAACAATATCAAAATGTCCTTTTCAATGATGAGTGGATTGCATAAGAGATATAAATTACTCCTAGTATAACACATGATTTTCTGAACCAAAATGATCAATATCAAGCCATGTAAATTCATGGACATGTAGACTATCAGTTTTTGTGTTTTTCATTTTATTTTGCGCTGCTTTTTATCCTATTCAACAATTTAGTTGATTTTCCAAAAAAAAAAAATGCAACGTTTTTTCTATACAAACCATGTTAATTCATTTGATTTTATTTGTTCACTCAAAAGTGTGCTCACACTTCTTTTTATTAAAATCAATGTAGACCCAGAAAGCCATGGTAGAAGATAAGAAACATGAGAAATATGTTTTTGATGACAATATAAAAATTAAATTATATATAAATATATAAAATATATAAATATATAAAATATATAAAAATTAAATTAAATAAGTATAGAATTGGGTTATGAGCTAGAAAATGTGTTAAGCAAAATTTCACACTATATTTTAGAATTAAGACATATCCTGAAAGAGTCCACATGCTACCAAATTTTGTTAACTATTGCCATATTCATTCCTGAGCTGTATAATTAAATAAACTACTGAGGACTAGTTGAAATACTGGCAGTTTAACAACTCTAAAATTCCATGAGACCAACTTGATGATTTGCTTTTAAAGAATACAAATCTTTGAAAGCCAAGGCAACATTTCTCCTCTGCCCCTTTGTAATCACATGAATGGCAAGTAACAACAGTCACTAGCAACAAAATTGATGCTGTCAAAGAGAATAAGGTACACAGAAGCACACCAAATAAAACTAAAGCACCCAAAAGCTAAGACAATGTGCAGTTTACTGGAGGTGAATTGCATATACTAATTTAAATTACTTCCATATGGAATATACAAATTTAAGCTAGCAAAATATTTGAGCTAAATAGTCAAAGGAACTATCAGTATGTCCGACAGTTACTATGGCAAGGCTGTTACATACTTTCATGTCAATTTAAAGATATATATAAGTATAGCGGTGGAATCTGGCCTGTCAATCAGGTCATAGCCTGATGGTGACTCCTTGTGGGTGTGGTCTTCTCATAAGGAAGGTTCTGGGAACCTCATTTCTCTTTCTCTGCTTTATCTGCCTGATGGCAAGCTACTCTGAGACATGACAGAGACATGTTATTGGATCCATACAACTTTGCATCCACCGGACTATGATCTTCTTGCACTCTGCATCCTTGCATGTGGCTGAGTGAGTCTGAAGAGGGACTTATAGAGTAGTATCCAACTTATGGACTTGAGTTGAACTGGGATGCGATGTTTCCTTGATATGCAATTATTTCTTGATATAAAGCTCTTTATTGCACATATATAAGTGTCATTGATTTGTTTCTTGCTCAGTTTAACACATATAGGTTTATTTATGATCAAAATATAAGTGAAAAATTAAAAGTAATGTTGAACAGAGATGAAGTGATCCAAGGTCTAGTTGGGTAGAGAGTGTAGTACACTATAGAAATGAGTGAAAAGACAAAGAAAAATAGGAAGAAATGAGTGGGTTTGAGAAAAGACTGGAGACTATCATGTGGAGTGCAGCCAGTTACTTGGGAAAGAGCCAGTTAAGATATATTATACATAGTTAAGGTGAATATAATACTATATTTGATGATTAATAACTTCAATATGTCATTACTACTGTCTTATAAAGCATCGTAGCTACTGATGATTAAGGAAAGTGGCATGTGAAAAATATGGTATAAAAATGAATATGCAACAAGTAATCTCCAATAAGTATTTTCAAACTGTAATATGGCAAAAATGAGAGAGACAAATTGTGGGTTCATGTTCCAAGTTTTAATTTGAAATTATTATATTTGCATTCATAGAATCTTTTTGATTCATATCACCCAATTACCATGTATGTTTCAATTTTGATAATATGCTTGTGCCCCATATGTAGTACAGCAGGATAAACAGAGAGATCACTACGCTCTTTCATTTTAGTGCTCTCAAATCTACAGAAGCTTGCATAATAGTCTAAATTTTAAATGATTAGCTCAGCCATATAATAGTAATATTTCCATTTGAATATCTTATGAATTATAACACCCACACATTTCATAACATTGTGTGACTTTGCTAAGTTGCTTGGCATATATATCCAGTGTTTGAAAATCTGGCACCATAGACAGTCACAGAGCTCATTCAGGTACAAACAGAATGAGAGCTATGGTTTTTGACATTTACTCAATAAATTGCAACATGGGCAACAATTCTCATTCTGCTTAAGTATGAGTGGTCCTTCCACATCTATGCCTGAAAGATATTTAGAGACACATGTGTTTAACAGGCCAAATGTAGCACTATAATCAAAGAAAACACACATATGTATATGAGTTGGCACCGATCCACCACAAAGTTTTTAAGAGCATAGAAAAGGGTGGGAAACTCCCAAACTCATTCTATGAAGCCAGTATAACTCTGATACCCAAACAGGGAAGGGATCCCACAGGGATAGAGAACTATAGACCGATATCTCTAATGAACATAGATGGAAAAATCTTCAACAAGATATTGGTCAATAGAATCCAAATGTATATAAACTGCATAAGCCATCAGAATCAGGTAGGATTCATCCCAGGGATGCATGGATGTTTTAACATCCATAAATCCATCAATATCATATACCACATTGATAAGATAAAGCACAAGAACCATATGATAATATCTATAGATGCAGAGAAAGCATTTGACAATATCCAGCATCCTTTCTTAATCAAGACATTCAGGAGGATAGGCATGGAAGGGCAGTTTCTCAAGTTGATACAAGTCATCTAGGAAAGGCCGATGGCTAATATCATAGTCAATGGAGGAAAGACTAAATCAATTCCACAGAAAAAGGGGACTAGGCAAGGATGCCACATATCTCCCCTGCTATTCAAGATAATATTAAAGGTCCTAGCTAATAACATAAGACAACAGAAAGACATCAAGGGGATCTAACTAGGAGAGGAAGAGGTAAAATCATCATTATTTGCTGATGACATGATTCTGTACATAGAAAATCCCCAAAACTCCACAACTGGAGTACTAACAGTGATGGAAGAAATGGAAGAGTAGTGGGATACAAGATTAATGAGCAAAAGTTGATTAGTTTGCTGTACACATCCAACAAGACAGTGGAAGAGGATATAAGGAAGGCAGTACCATTCACAATAGCTAAAAATAAATTAAAATATCTAGGGATATATCTAACCAAAAAGACAAAAGACCTATACAAGAAAAACTACAAAACCCTACTACAGGAAATCAAAAGTGACTTCCACAAATGGAAGAATATCCCATGCTCATGGATTGGGAGACAATATAGTAAAGATGTCTATACTACTCAGAGCACTTTATAAGTTTAATGCTATCCCAATTCAATTCAATTACCAACAACCTTCTTCAGAGAACTGGAAAAGCTTACCACCAACTTCATATGGAGAGGGAAAAAGTCCAGAATTAGCAGAGATCTCCTCAAGTTGAAGGACATGGCAGGAGGGTTTGCTTTACCTGACTTTCAAACATACTACAAAGCCACAGTGGTCAAAACAGCATGGTACTGGCACAATGAGATGCACAGACCAATGGAAAAGAATGAAAAACCCAGAAATAAAACTATTATCATACAGACAACTGATTTTCGACAAGGGCCCCAAAAGCATCAGGAGGGAGGGTGAGGCTCTATTTAACAAATGGTGCTGGAGACAGTGGAAATCCACATGTAGAAAAATGAAACAGGATCTCTACGTCACTCCACGCACAAGAACAAACTGAAGATGGATCACGGACCTAGAAGTAAAACCTCAAACCATCAGGACCATTAGGGAAAGAATCGGGGGAGATCTAAGAACCTTGACCCAAGGAGTACAAAAGATTACTGCAATAGGACAGGGTACAAATACAGGAGAACCTGAAATTGACAAATGGGATCTATTAAGGATAAAACACCTGTGTATATCAAAAGACTTCACCAAGAGAGTAACTAGACAACCCACAGACTGGGAGAGGATTTTCGGCAATGGCACAACAGACAAAGGATTTAATACGGAAATCTACAACACCCTCCTTGCCTACAAAAAGAGGAAAGCAGTTAACCCTTTGAAGAAATGGGAAAAAGAACTAAGAAATTTCACTGAGGAGGATTCTCATATGGTCAAGACATATATGAGAAAATGTTCTCGATCATTAGTCATCAGAGAAATGCAAATCAAAACAACCATGAGATACCATCTAACACCCTTGAGATTAGCCCTAATCAGAAAATCAGAACAGCAGATGCTGGAGGGATGTGGCAAAATAGGGACACTGCTACATTGCTGGTGGTCCTGTAGATATGTAGAGCCACTATGGAAAGCAGTCGGGGGATATCTAAGGAAAATGGAAATTGAGCTACCTCATGACCCAGCTATCCCTCCACTGGGTATATACCCAGAAGAGGTAAGAAATAAACCAAGACCATCTGTATGCATGCCAATGTATATTGCAGCACAATTCACTATCTCAAAGAGTTGGAAACAATCTAAATTTCCATCAGTAGATGAGTGGATCAGCAAACTCTGGCACAAACACACAGTAGACTACAATGCTTCACTCAAAAGCGCTGAGGAGCACATGAAACACATGTCCTCATGAAAGAAACTGGAGGAAATCATGCTAAGTGAAGTCAGTCAATCACAAAAGGAGAATTACAGTATGAGTCCCCTGAGGTAAGTGCAATCAATAATGAATTTATAGAGGAGAAGCCTTCTATAACTTAACAGTTGGGTAGAGATTTAGGGAAAGAGGAGGAGGGGGAACTAAACCCAGGGAGGTACATATTAGGTACAGCATAGTAAGAGAGAGGGAAAGAGGAAAAGAGGAGCTTTAAAATGAAAGGATATCAGAGGGAGGAGGGCTCTAACCCAGGGGGAGAGTATGGGTCTTATCTCCACAGAAGCTGGAGCAGGCATGCAGATCTTACCATGAAGCACCCAACCATGAAGACAGAGTGGTCACATGGAAAAAGGCATGAAAAGAGATAGCTACAGGGCCAGCCACGTCCAGACATAGAAGTAGGGGCGACAGAGAACAGGCTTGGGGAGGGACCAGAATGCCATACCCACATGGTGACAGGTGGATATAGAGGATGAGAAAGAGAGATGGTTCGGACTCCATGATGACCAGAGCCCTGCCCTTGACTCCCAGAAGATTACGCCCTTGCCTAGGGCAATCAATAACAGGACCTGCTACGTAGGGAAGTAGACAATGACAGAGGACATTGTGGGGGTCATATGGTGGGAAAGAAATGTGGGATGAGCCTCCCAAATGGATCTAATCAAGGAAGGAGCACCAGTGGTTCTTCAGTGGGGAGGAGAGGAAGACTGGGGGGACACGGGGAAGAGGGGAGAGGTAGGGTGGGACTGGACAGATTCAGGGCTGGGGAGAACAATGTGTAGTCCACAGTTGGTGTTGGGGAGGGTGTGGGAGACCTGGTGGGGCCAAAGGGTAATGCAATAGAAAGTACTGAAATCCAAATGATAACCAAGTATGACAGTGGAACGGGAGGAAGGCAGAAGGAAATAGATGAAGGAAATAGAAGGCAAAGGGCACTTACAGAGGTCTAAATACAGATATGTACATATGTAAACATAAGCAGATATTTTAAGGAGGGAACAATCCTAATACATATATTTATATGTTTAATACTTAGATAGAATCTGGACCTTGAATCTCTACCCAGGCACTCTCCCTCAAGGCAAGAACACTTTGTTCTACTAATTTGGGATTTCAAAATGCTCACTGACCCAATGTGATCACTGAAGTAAAATTGATTCATAAGCAAATGTGGTGAAGAAAACCCATGGTGCCCAGCTACCAAAGGACATGGAGTCTGGGCTCTCAAATCCTGAAGACAAATAAATGGCCATCTTGTGGAGAGGAATCCAAGCCCATAGGGAAGAAGTGGCCATGAGATGTCAAAAGGACCAGGCCACAGGCATCAAACAGAAAAAACTGTATCACTGTGAGCGATCTCTTATGAGACAACCACTGAGTACATGGGGGAATTGAGCTGATTGAGCTGGGGTAAAGATGGCTGATGGTACCCAGCTATTAAAAGATGTGACATCTGAGGGTGAACAAGCAGTTATATGGCCCAGGAACAACAAAGCCCACCTTAAAAGATGCACACCAGCTTGCACGACCATGAGATGTGGAAAGACCCAGATATCAGGCATCAAAGAACAAAAATCATATTACTGTGTGCCCACCCTTGCAACAAGATCATGGAAGACAGAAGGGAGCAGATGCAGACAGAGAAGAGAAATCTTATGACACCCAACTACCAAATGATCAAGCACCTGGGATCACGAAGGCTTGAGGGTGAATGGATAGGCATCTACCGAGAAGCAGCAAAGCCCATGTGGAAGAAAAGCACTAGCATCTCTGATGATGGGGGGTTGAAGGGAGAAGATATCAAACATCAAAGAACAAGAACTACGTCACTATGAATGGGGGAAGAGCAGAGTGTGGACCCAAAGCCCACTGTGGGTTATTGGACACTTTTGCACAGGAGAGTCTTGGGAAGGAGACAGGCTAGTGAGGCTTAATGAGGTGGCAATGAAGCATACAACTTTCTGCTAGATCCTGAAGCCTTCCTCTCTCTAACTATCACGGTCCCAGTTCTACACTACTGTGGAGATGAGATATGGAAAGGCAGGGAACCCAGGATGGATGAACCCCATGGGACCAGTAGTGGGAATGAAGTTGCAGGATGGGTGGAGGGAAAGTGTGGTGGAGAGGGGGAGCCAAGTTCAGGGATCTACCTACCCCCCTACCAGGGGGACAGACACTGGGGGAGAGGGCAAGGGGAGACATTGAGCACTGTAAGTTATGACAAAACAATAATTTATGGAGTATTGAGAGCTGGTGGGGTTGTGGGGAGCAAGGATGGAGGGGATGGGATGGGAGGCTGAGGTCAGAGGCTTGGATGGAAAGGTGGAGGTTCAGAGAGCAATGACAGATGCAGACATGTGAAGAAGCATGACACAATATATGTATTTATGTATTATGAGAAATGATGTATGCGCCCCAATAAAATTATTAAACATGAAAAAATAAGCATTTCTCTTATAAATTCTCAGTACAAATCTTGGAAACAGAGTGTTTTTTTTCTATTTTAATATAGAGTCATTCATAAAATTATATTAAGATAATTAAAAATTAATTACTCAGCTTAATTAAAAAATATAAACGTAAAATGTAAGAAAAGTATAGAAGATGTACAAATAGCATATAAGTTCACTACAAACACATATACTACTCAATAGCTATAATAAATGCACATAGGTATACCACACAGTATCATATTTATACTATATTACATTACATTATATTATTCCATATCATACCATTAAATTATATTATTATATTGTATTATTATATTATATAAACCATATATAAGTAAATTGATCTCAACTTACCAACTTTTCTTAACTTAAATTGTCAACAACCATCCCTCCCACCCTGATCTACTTGACTGGTGAATTAGAAAATCCATATCTATCTATCTATCTATCTATCTATCTATCTATCTATCTATCTATCTATCTATCATCTGTCATCTATCTATCTTTGTGGTTACATAATTCCATATCTACTGGTTAAGTAGGCTATAGGGATCGAATCTCTCCTTTCAAACAGGTCACAACCTGATTGATGTTTCCCTCTGAGTGTTGCCTTCTCATCAGGATTTTGGGAATTTTTCTCTTCTACCCTAGAGGCAGAACACATTCTCTCTGTTTCACTTTCTTGTAGACAAGCCACATGAAGCCATGCTGATGGCAGGCAGATCCTTGGAGATGCTTCCAACGCCACTGGATCCACAAGACTTTCCACCCACAGACCTGTGAGATTCCTGTATTCAGGATCATTGCATGTGATGCATGAGTCTGAAGAGGAACTGATAGACTCGTATTTGACATATGGGCTGATATTAGGCTTGTGGACTTGATCTGTACTGGGTTGGGATGCTTTTTTCAATATACAATTACTCTTTAATATAAAGATCTCTCTTTTTGCTTTTGGTGTGTTTTTTTTTTTTGTTTGTTTTGGGGGCATCACTGCCCTCTGGTGGTGAGAACAGAAGGCCCAGCCTTTGCACCTGTGGAGCCGCTGCTGAAATCGAACCTCCATCCCAGTGGGCCCGCGCACAACTACTACGCCACCGGGGCTCAGCCTAAAGCTCTCTTTTTATACACATTACAGTCCCTGGATATGTTTCTCTAGTCCAATAGTTCTCAACCTTCCTAATGTCACCACCCTTTAATATAATTCCTCATGTGGTGATTTCCCCCACTATAAAATTATTTTCCTTGCTACTTCATAACTGTAATTTTGCTATTGCTATGAACCAGGTGAGCCCTGTGAAATGGTCTTTCTACCCCCAAAGGAATCATGACCTACAGGTTGAGAACCGCTGTTCTAGGCTAACACAAAATCTATCTCTGTACATATTCACACACACATATAAATGTAAATATTATAGTATACTAAATGTATACACACATATATACTTAAAAGATACTGCAGTATACTTAAGATGTATACATACATATATACTATATATACTATATTGGGATGTTGGGATGTTTACTTAAAGAAATTGCATTTTAAAATCTAGAGAGTTCTAAGTGATGCAAGCCTGAATTAAAATTCCATCATATTGCATTATGTCCATTGTTGTTGCCCAACCATGTTCTGTGCATCTCAGGTCTCTGCATTTTACAATGGAGCCTAGAATAATTATGTGAGAGAGAACAAAGGAAAAGAATTTCTCAGAATATAAAATTGTAATAACATTAGTTTTATTATCTCAATGTAATTTAATTTGAGGTTTATTTGCTTCCATCATCATTTCTATTGGGTCATTATTTTAGTTACAAATTTTACTAATTGTACTTAGCAAGGGTGATGCAAAATTGTAACTTTGAGTGAATCGAGGCACCTCTACATTCTTCTTCTGTCCATAATATGTTGGAGGTCCTAATGTACTGTGAAATGACCAAGGGCAGGCAGCCAGAAGAAAGGAAGAGTGGGAGCCAAAGACCTGGGTCACTACAAAATGAGTAATTAGGTGCGGAATAACGGAGACTTTAATTACATTGAACCTTTACTTTCTGTAAGAATTTTCTAGCAAAACTTGCCAAAATATACTCAATTCCATGTTCTGAAGCTCTAAAAACTATGTACATTTTATGAGATATAAGTCTGAATATTGATGCCTATATTCAGAGTTCTGGCTGTAAATTTACAATAGAAAACTTTGTCATCGTTCTTATGAAAAGAAGATCATTGGGTAAGATGAAAACTTATTTAAATATATTTTCAAGTACTCTTATTTCAAATTGAATATTTCTACCAAGACATAGATTTCTATTTTGTATTGAGACTATGAAAGACAGCCTGGTGGTGTCACAGTTGCGTGTTGGGCTGTGATCCACCTGGCCAGGAATTCAAAATAACCGGCAGTTCAACAGGAGAAAGGCTGAGCTTGTCATTCCTGTGAACACTTATGTCTACGAAGCCAACACGGGCCTCTTCTACTCCACGTTGACTCCATGATAGTGAGCTTGCTATTATTCATATTTTTTGGTAGTGAGACTATGAGGAAATTTTGTAAGGGTCCTGTCTGACCTTCTCACACTACATAATTAGAAAGGAGAATTCAACTCCAAACCAATCAACAACTGACTTCAGAGAGGCAGAGGTTAAGACCTCAACCTGCCAATTTCTCTAAACTTTATTTAGCACCAATAATCCCTTCCTTTATACTGCCTTCGGTTCTGAGTTTGATAATCCATTGCAATGTGTACACATAACTCACAGACAATGCTTATGATTACAAAAGTGTATTGGGGAAGTTAATATTCACAAGTAAGATCAGAAGACATTAAAGTTATAGTCCTTTTGTCATCAGGAATGCTTCTTCTCCATCATGCCCACGTGAGTATCTCTTCTCTTAGATTCTCAACCATTTATACTCTCAGCCTATGTCCTAGTCAAGCAACTGCTAGAAGATTCCTGTAGTGATGATAAATGTACACATGTCACTCCACCTGAGAGCCAGCTTCCTGCCAAAAGGCACTCAACTTCTGTCCTCCATCATGTGGTCACCCTACTACAGGTCAGACGCCTCTGCTCCTGTCACCACCTCATGCAGCCATCACTCATGTGCTCTTATGGTGCCTCTCCTTTTGTTGTACTCATGGGATTCTTGCTTTTGCAATAGCTCATTCTATACACAGTGGAATGGCAAAACTAATCCCTTCCTGCTTGTAATCCTCTTCATCAAATTTGTATCATTTATCTAGTTATTTATTAAGAGTGGCTACAAACACATATTAAATATTTTCACTTCTGGACAAACTACTTATGCTTAGATAAACCAACTACTCTTGTTAATACACACTATTTTATTATACTAATTCAATTATTTTATTTACAGTGCTCAAATTGATACATATAAAATGAGCTTCCAAGCAGATTTTTTATGGCTATTTTCATGGGGGGAAAAAAAAAAGTGAACCCTTGACAATGAAAAATTTTTAGACTGTTGTCCACAATTCAAGAAAGCACCTGAGTGTCTGCTTCTGCTGGTCCCCTGGATCCTCCCATCACCCATTTGGGGAAATACTTTCAGTTGAGTATTTAGAGGTCCATGCTTGGCTTTGAGTTGTATCTGGCATATGATACAATTGTGGCATGTGATAAATGGTAGCATACACACCATGCTTCAAGAACTGCTGAGGACAAACCAGAATTATCTGTCCAATTGTTTGCCATTCTTATTCTACACAATGAATTTAAATATAGATATAAATATGCATATGTAAAAATGACTCATTGGGAACAGACCCTTCACATCTTACTAAGTGTAAATGTTTCACACTATTCTCAAAAACTACTGCTTTTTGTTCATTTTTGGACAAAATTTGGGTTGTAAAAATGTCTACTGTGAACCTCTTCATTCATATTGTTTCTCAGTCCTATTTTTTCTAGTTTTAACACAGACTCACTGTCCTTGCTTTAGAAAGACAATATGTGTTCTGCATGTTAGACAGAAAGAATGTTAAAAGAAGCATGTCCTCATTGCTTTACATTTTATTTTTAATATTTGATGTTATGTATTTCTGAACACTTAAATGTGTAACTGTTAACTTCTTGTGTAATATTTTAATCAAGGTTTTTTGAATAAAATATAAATAATATATGCAACTTTTATTGCATTTTATTTTAATATTTTAACACAATCTCGCAGTTGTGTCATTGTAAGGGTATAATAAGAATGGAGTGGGTGTAACCTCTTCCTTTCTCCAGATTTGCAAGGGGGAAGGAAGTTAATCATGATCAGTTCAAGGCCAATTCCTATGAGGAGATCAGAGATAAGGCAGAGATCAGGCATGTCTCCATCCACCAAATGTCCTTAGTAAGTCTGACTTAAATTGTTGCCCATAAGAACTCTGCTTCTCTGGTAGGTTTTATAATCCATTGCAATAGCCACATAGATTTTACAGACCAATAATTAGTTAAGACCAATCATAATTAAGAGGTTTCTTAGAGAGGCCAACGGGTTAAAATTCCAGATATGTAAGTGTTCAGAATAAAGTTCTTCCAGTCAAGACATGTTGTTATCAACTAACCACCTGTCCTCATGTCTCTGATCATGGTCATATCATGTGATATATATATATATTCAATTTTTCTAATTAGAAATGGAATTATTGGTTAAATATTTTAAGAAATAATTAAAATTAATATTCATCCTAAGTAAAAATTTTAAAGATGAAACATGAAAAACGTTTACCATAGAATATGTACTGTATTAGTCTGAATAGACTAGAGGAACAAATTCACAGACACACATATCAATATAAGGAAAGGGTTTATATACAAAAAGAATGGGACATGGAGAAAGCATCCGAGCCCAGTCCAGTTCAAAGTCATAAGTCCGATATTAACCCATATGCCTGAAATCAGTCTATAAAGTCTTCTTCCGACTCATGAAGTCACAGGTCAGTGGGTGCAGAATCCCGGTGCTTGCCGGGCACCTCACCTCCAGGACTCAGGGTCCATCCACAGCAGAAGCAACTCATCGCTGGCAGAGATCTCCATCTGGCCTCCCCAGCTTCAGAGGTCTGACTCCATCAGGGCAAAGCTGTGTGGTCTCTCCTCCGGCTCCTCCAGCTTCTCAAACGCTGCCAGCTTGTCTTGTCCGTGATTAATCGTCTCTCTAACTCCCAACAACTGGGGAAGATAGCTTCTCATCTTCATCAGGGAAATATCGCGATATTTCCCAGAAGTCTCAGGAGAAAGCCATGCCCACATAGAGGCCTCATTGGCTGCTCAATGGCTATCTCCAGATTAACAGGCTAGACTCCACCCCTACATTTCAATCATAAAATTAACATAAGCACATGACTGCCACATGTATGAATAGGGCTGAACCCCAGTGGCATAGTGGTTGTGTGTGGGACTGGGGCCCGCTGGGTTACCAGTTCAAATCCAGCAGCAGCTCTCCTGGAGCAAGGCTGGGCCTTCTACTCCCCTCAGAGGGCAGTGATGCTCCCCCCAAAATAATATGTACAAATAGCACAAAAACTATCCACAGGTACAGAAACAATTACAGCATTTACCTATTTCATGCCTCTATTAGGCAAGTGCTATAAAACTCTTCAAGCACCGCCAACAGGCAAACAAAATACACTTCTGTTCACTATAAGCCTAAGCTCTGACTACTCATTTGGAGAACCATGGGTTTGCTATTCAGCTTCCCCATTACTTTCCACATGTCCTGCCTGAAGGCATTTCCTGCATTTTACTACTCCGTGGGCCGGAAATCTCTCTGATGGACTGACTCTGTGCTCTGTTCAGCAGCCTCTGCTGTCACACCAACTGTCACGGAACCAATCTTGGGCCAGTGTTATAATTTTTCATCTTCTGATTCCAAGACGTTCAGAGCAGGGAATAAAGGTCCCAAGGATATTGATTGCACCTGTGTCTTTCGAATAAAAATGAAAACAAATGAGCATCATCTAGATCTTTGATTTCTCGTGATGAGATTTTTTGGGGGGAGGGGGGCAGTTGAAGTGACAACAGCATCTTTCACTGGAGTGATTGATGTTGGCGTTCAGGGTTGTAAAAATAGCACCACATCTCGTCATCAGTAATGACCTTGGAAAGGAGTCTGGATCACTTTGGAACTATTCTTTCAAAGCAAGACATGTTTCTACTGGACACTCTTTGACTTGGTCAGTCAGAATTCAAGGCACGAATTTCGCAGCGACGCTTCTCCTTCCTGAATCTCCCGCTACAGATGGCTGAGCAGGGCTCCAAAACAGGCCAGATCACATCTCCATCTCTTCAGTGGTCCGTCTCACTCAAGCACACGTGTACTAATTTTGTTGGCATTTTCGTCCTCCAGGAAGTGCCAGAACATGGAATTCCAAAAGAACGTTTGTCATCCATCAAGATTTCACCCTTTTTGAAAGGAGAAAACCACTCCTACACTTAATTTTTCCTCATACCGCTGTCCTTGTAAGCTGTGTTCAACATCACAACAACTATGGCATTTTCCCCCTGAGCAGGAAACAAAATTTCACAGCCGCATGCTATTCTCTTAAACTGGCTATTAGAAAAAAAAAAAAAAAAAGAGGTTTGAGCAAAACCACTTTGAAGAAAATAATCACTGTGACCAGAGATCGCTGTCTCAGGTGAATGCCACTGAGTGCACTAACTCAGAGCAAATCACTTGATGCTCACCTTGGGGGGGCTGTTGTATTAAAAAAATCCCCACCCAGCTGTGCTTTTTACATTTGGGGTTGGGGGTTGGGAGGGTACTCCCTCATAATTATATCCCACATTTTGAGAAAGCATGTAAATCCATCTTAATCAGCATTATCTAAATATTAAAATTTTCCCTAAACAACTGGAACTATGAATTACAGATACCTTTATTTTCTTACCTCTTTTAATATAACTTAAGGTCTTGGTAACATAGTGATTGTGTGTTGGACTGATAACTACAATGTCAGCAATTTTACTCCTGTAAAGAGTAAATACATCAGCGTGATCCATGGAAGTTAGGATGATGACACTCCTTTTCACTTAATTTTGGCTACGTGATGAGGAAAGGCCAGTCCTAATGGAAGAAGGTGATACTTGGGGAAGCACTGGGCCAGTGTAAGAGAAGACCTTCAGCAAGATGGATTAATTGGCACAATGACTATAGTAAGAGACTAAAGCATGGCACTGGATTAATCGATGTTGTATTTTGTCAAATTGTGTCTCTATTACTTGAAGTTGAAGTTGACGCAATGGAACATAAAATTGAAAAAATTAAAACTAAAAATTTATAAGCTTGCTTTTTAGGATTGTGACCATGTTACTTGTAAGTTTGATGTCTGTGTTGATATTTGAAATTTTAAAGAACTATGCATAAAAACCAATGTTAACTTTTGCACGACATTGCAAATTTTACAAAAATGCAATTATATTTTATGCTTTATTTCAATTCACAGGAATAGTAAAAATGTTGAATAATTAATGCATATTTAATATTTCTGATATATAATAATTATTTTTTAAAATATGGAATGCTTCCTGAATTTGCATATCATCCTTGTGCAGGGACCATGCTAATCTTCTCTGTATCATTCTAATTTTAGTATATGTGCTTCCGAAGCAAGCACACAATAATAACTATTATATATTAACCTGTCAATCAAAATACTAAATGCATATTTGAAAACTACATGAAGTTTATTTTAAAGATTCTGTAAACTATAAAGGCACAAAGTATGTCTCTATTTATGTATAGATATGAGTAGATTTCAAGCAAAGGAAAGCAATAAGAAGAACAAAAAGAAAATTTAAAGAATTGTACTTAGTATTATTAATAGATTTTTGTACTATTTATCTTTTGTATAAGTTAAGTTTATAACACATTTATATAAATGTATTGAATGTGCAAATTAGGATATTTGAAGAACTCTTTATCAAACATTTTAAAGCACATCAGTAATTCAAGCTTAATAAAGTATCTTTCAAAACTAGACAGAAGGAAAAAAATAAAAGATAAAGGAATTATACCACTTTTCTAATCTCTCTTTTATTTTTGAGTAATTGACAATAGTTTATCACAATGTGGTTCATAAAATCACTCATCAGTATGTATCATCTTTTTTATATATACATCTTCTTCTTATTCATTCATCAGATAATTACTATTCTCTTGTTCCATAAGATAAGAACTGCAATTGAATGTCAGGCTCAGAATTCAGAAAATGTATGCCTACTGTAAACCTTGTCATTTTCATATAGTTTTTACATAGGCACTGCTTCTATTTGTCATTAGGTAACCTTGAGTTGGTCCTACTTAGAGTGACCATGTTCAACAAAATAAAGTACTTTTTGTTTCTGTTTCATCCTCAAATTCTTAAGTCAAACTTATAGTCGCAACCACTGTGTTAATCTTGTTGAAGTTCTGCCCCTTTTCCACTACCCCTCTACCCTACCAACCATGATGTCTTTCTCTAGGGACTGATAATTGATAAGAGTCTCTCCTTATAGTATGCCCAAAATACATGAGAAGCATCCCCGCTCTCCTGGCATCTTAGGATCATTCTGGTTGTACTTCTCCCAAGAAAGATCTGAATGTTCTTTAGGTAGATCATTGGTACTTCAATATTTTTTATCAGCACCATAATTCCAATGAGTCACTTCTTCAAAGGTCTTCTGTATTCAGTATCCACCTCTCATATGTATATGAAGTGATTGAAAGTACAAGGGCTTGGTCCAGAAGCATTTAGGTCCTTAAAATAGCATCTTTGTTTTGCAAATGTCGAAGGTCAAGTAGATTTATCAAATGCAGTGTTGCCTTGTTTTTGGCTGATGGCTTTTGAGCAACATAGACTTCTTTCTTCAGTATTATTGGTTCTTGATCCTATGCTGTCTTGTGAAATAACAGAATATTAGCTACTTATTTGGGGTACAGTTACTTGTAATTAAGGATTTTGTTAACTGGAAGCTTCTGGATAGTGGTGCAGTTAGCCCTGTCAATAACATAGTGGCCTAATGACAGCTCCTTGATGTCATGAGGCTTTTGTATAAAAGCAGAGTGAACAGAAATCCTGCATACTGGTATGCCTATCCATGTGGGCCACCCAAACTTGAGAACTGTTTTCACCCTGCCATGTTTCCACCGTGTTTGTATCCACACATCTCTGTGGGTACTGCCCTGTGATCTTTCTGTATTCTTTATTACCACTCTACATCACTGGCATGCAGCTCTCTGAGCTTGAAGAAGGACTTATGGACTAGCATTGGACTGACTGAAGAAGTTGACTTGGGCTGTGCTGGGGCTCCTTCCTTGAGTACTTGAGAAGAGGTCCAATGTCCATCTGCTACCTTAATATCAAGCCTACAAATATATGTACATAGATTTATTTCACTAGCCTTGTATATAAATGTTTATGCCTATATTTAGACCTCAATAAATGCCTTTTGCCTCCTACTTCTTGCTTCTATTTCCTTCTACTTTCCTCTTGTCCAACTCTCATGTTGAGCCTTCATTGAGTTTCAGTATTTCCTCCCAGCTACATTGCCCTTGATCAAGTCCAACTCAGCCTCTGACATCCTCCTTTCCATCAATTTTAGATCGCTTGTCATTCCCTTCTCCCTAGGTTTGCTAACACCCAGTTCCTTTCCCCCCACTTCCCCCTCCTCTGTGCCCCTCCAACTGTCGGTCCCATTGCATGCTCCTCCAGATTGCTTATCCCAAATATCGTATCTAGATAAACATGCAGTGATAATAATAATAAACACAAAAACAAGACAAAGCAACAAAAGAAAACAAAATAATAATTGCAACAACAAAAAATACTAAGAGAGCTAAGCCTGTAAGTAGCTCAAGGTCTATTTGGTGAGCTTTAGGAGTATTTTCAGGTTGTGTCTGATTGGGTGTCATGCCCTGGCCCCAAAGTCTACTTTTGCTGTTCCCCAGGGACTTTGTTGCTTTGCCCCCCTTTCTGTTCTGTTGCATACAGCTTAATATTGAGAGAGAGAGAGAGAGAGAGAGAGAGAGAGAGAGAGAGAATGATTAAGCATGTACTGAATTCCCCAGCATTAGAAAACTATGGACACTAGGTTAAAGACGTCTATCTAATTCAACCTATCCGTTCTTGTGGCTCACCTCCCATGTTTCCATACCACATGGTATTACCTACTAAAGTATTTAATATAAAAGTACTCAATGTATCTCAATATTGTTGTTTAATTTTAAGATGATATCTAGCACTAAATTTTTATTTTTTGAAGTTTCTGTTTTCCATTACTTAATCTTCAGTTTAATATTCACCATTTCTTTGCAGTTGTAAATGCTTACCAAGTGAACCAAAGACATTATTTATAGCTACATGGAGGATCACTTATTTAATTAATAAGAATGGATGTAAGTGGTTTCTCTGAACTAACTAGGATCATTGTAAATACTAAAATAATTTGTATGAGAGGTTTATATCTTTAAAGTGGACATTCTCTCCAGTCTTTGTAGGTGAATGGCTGTGTAGACTATTTGAAATATTTTAATATAAGGATATTAATATCATTTATATATCATATATTATAAATAGGTGTACTTCAGAACCAGAAAGAACAAAAGATAAATACCAGTTATATTGCTTATAATATGAGATGCTTAAAAACATTGTGCTTATCAGAAAATGGACACTGCACATGATTACAGAATAATTCCTGGATGCATACCCTTCCAGAGCACACTATTATCCCCCCAGAATCGCATACATTGCAACTTCACTGATTCTGCATGAGCTCCTGAAGTCCCTTATTTTGGTACACTAAGGGGAAAAAGAAAAAAACTCTCAGTACAGATACTTCAATTAATTTAAAACACACAATAATGGGCTATAAAATAACAACGGCATTTTAACTAGTAAGTTCATTAAACATTTTCCTAAACTCATAACCATTATTTTGCTTAGTCAGATGTTTTCTC